>PVKV010025364.1:0-29755 GCA_004027835.1 Alouatta palliata
TGCAGCCTTTAGAAGGCAGCATGCAGTGCTGCCATCGATAAAGTAAACAGCTGCTAGCAGTGCCAGTTGCTGGGGGCCACCCCAAACAGTGAGAAGTGATACAGGCAAACTTGAGGGCACCCATAGCAAAACATCAAAAATAAACAGAAGCACGCATATGTACACACACACACGGACACACTAAGACACACACATACACACACAGAGACACAGGCACACACACAGACACAGACACATGTACACAAAGAGACACATGTATACACAGTGACACACAGAAATAAACATAAAATAAAACAGTAACTTTAGTGTCTTAACTGTTACTGGCCAAAAAGAAGGTAGATGAATGCACATTTCACCACTAAGCAGTTTGCATACTTTAAATCATTTAATTCTTACAAACACTCTACAGAGAATGTATCAGCATCTTCATTTTAAACATTAGAAAAGAGGCCCCAGAGGATAGTCAGGTAGTTCAAGGTGACTGAGCTGGTAAGCAGGGAAGCCAGCCTGGGAAGCTCATCCATCCACCATGACCCATGTGCTGGTGGCTCCTTCATTGCAAGGCCTGGGTTCACCACAATGCACTAGGGGTCATTCTGATATAGCTGCTAACAAGTCTATAGCTGCTATCACTACAGCTTCTGTCAGGTGGCATCGCCACTGAGAGGCCCCAAGGCCGGCCCATGGATCACATTTACAGAGGCAGACCATGAGCTAAGACTTCCCTGGGCCACGAAGCCTGCACTGCCTGGCCGGGTGACTGCTTGTAATAGGGTCTGACTCCATCTCTTGATGTTTGACTTCTGACAGCTTTGAAACCTTATCCTTCCCTCCTCTTCCCCACATCTGAGCAAGCTGATAAAACTCAGAGCTTATTTTTTGGTACCCACAGGAGTTTCAAACCATACAAGGCCCAATCTGCATGTGAGAAGCCACTCTACAAATATAATAGCTCCATGCCAGTTTCCTTTCCAAAAGCTTTCAGAAGCCAATTTGGGACCTGCCTGGGAGCCACCGTGCTTGACCCAGAATGCCTCACTGTGTGAGTGACACCTTTTCAGGCTCTCTTGGTGTGTAAGTGATGTCAGCAACCTCGGCATCAGAACAACCAAATTTTGGGTGGGAGTCCATCCCACTTCAGTGGGACACCACAATATTCCTGAATCATTCATTCTAACAATGAAATGAAATACTTTCATGACCTTTAGAGAAACCCTCAAAGTTATAGTCTCCAAAAAAGAAAAAGTTATGGTCTTCAAAAAAAGATAACATATGATGATGGTATGTGACCCCCCGGTCAGGAATTTGTCCTCCATGTTTCATGGCCATTTTTTCCCCTATTACAAATAGAGAATCACTCGGTTAACAACTGTTTGGGAAAGGAGTAACAGAACTTGAATGAGTTTTTAGGTGTTTTTAACAGTTGGCATTTTTTCACATTTAAAATTTTTCACAGATGGACAATCTTTCTCTACAACTAAACTTTGGCACTGCTGACATTTGGGGCTGGGTGATTCTCTTTGAGGGGCTGCCCTGCACTTTCTGGGATGTTCTGCAGCATCCCCAATTTCGACCAATGATACCCACAGCCACCTCCCGCTGTGACAACCAAAGATGTCTCCAGATGTCAAATGTACCTTGTGACAAAAATCACACCTGGTTGAGAACCACTGCTCTATATTCATTCCACAAAGAATCAGGACTTTCCTGATAAGAATGAGCATGGACCACGTTCTTTGCAGGCCCAGGGGAAGAGAGGTGGAAAAAAACAAGAAGCCATGAAGCTATGTATATCCCAACGCAAGCAAGCAAAATCTATAATAAATTGCAATTACATCTTCAAATCTCTCTTTCCACTCTTAAACTAAGTTAGCCTCATCCCCAAAATTGCTTACATGCCATGAAGATGACTCACTATAATTCATAAATCTTTTTTTAAAAATTGATAACTCAGTTCCTTACATGCAAATGCTTGGCCCTTGTCTAAAAAAGTCAGATTTTGCTCCAGTGACCACTGTAATTTTCCAAAAATACCACATAGCACAACATATGCACTTCATGTATTCCAAAAACACAGAGCATGTGAACAGTTGTTTACGTGTTGGACATGGACCATAGTCTCCTTAATGGAACACATATCCATATTGAATCCACGACTCCTTTGTAAATAATGCCAAACACTTGGTTGTGACACAAAGCCAATTTAGGGCCTACTCATCCTATCAATGAGTTTTGCAGGAAGGACAGGTCATAGCTTATACTGACTGCAATAATTGTACTGTGATTTGAGGAGAGAACAAATGATTCCTAGTATATCTTTAGGATTCAGGGGCAGAAAAAACTCCCAGAGACAGAATCCGGAAGAGAAAGACAAATCATATTCCAAGTATGGCATCTGACAATCCAGCCTCTATTGCTAACTAGCATCCACCATTGGTCCTCTGTTCTTGGTATTCAAATACTAAAAAAGGAAGAATGCATAAACAGGCATGCTAATTAATTAGATGAAACGTGCTATGTTTTAGTCATACACAGAGATCTAAATTTTAAAAGTGTAACTTCAGTTCTCCTAATTCTTTTCCCCGTCAACATGAAAAAGATCTAAGTGCTTATGATCTGGCACCATTCATTTCAGAATCCAAGGAGCACTTGCCTCGGCTTTAATTTTGTTGTCTCCAAAGCAGAGGTGTTGCAGGTAGGCTGCCGCGTTAGACTGGACGGAGGGAAACTGGTGCTGCAACATCTGAATCACTTCCGGCAGTTCCGGGTCTCTCCATCCAAATTCTCTGAACGAAAGAAGGTGGGAGAACATGAGAAAGAAATCCTACCACACTGTTAACACATGGTTAGCTCACGCATGAAATGTTCTTAAGAGTTTATAAGAAAATATTTCACAAATGACTGTTCTGGTTTTCTTACATGCAGATTGACTTAAGAGGATTTGGAAGAGATTTCCTTGAGTAAATAGTTTTCAAGTGCATACATGTGTATACTACACAGACCGATTATACAGATTACATATATATATATATCAATCTATCAACTGATGTTACATGTTAATAAATATTATGAAAAAATAACCTAATATAGCATATGATTTTAATATGTACATTTTCATTTGGGCTTAGGTGAATGATTCATTTATTTAAACTTTTTTTTTTAGAGACAGGGTCTTACTGTGTCACCCAGGCTGGAGTGCAGTGGTGTAATTATAGCTCACTGCAGCCTCAAACTCCTGGGCTTAAGTGATTCTCCCACGTCAGCCTCCCAAATAGCTGGGATTACAGGCGTGTGTCACCACAACCATCTTAAATGGATCATATATACAGGTCATATCTATTCTAGTATATTGCTTCAACAGTCTGATTCAGGTACAGCATTTAGCTAAATTATCAGACAAGAGATAACAGAATTGGATGAGTCCAATCCAAAACGCTGTGGCAGCAGCCAATGTTGATATTATTTTTATTACTGTTGTTATTTTCATAATCTCTTCTTTAAAAATAGACAGATGCCCACATGATTCTCTGGGAATAAAAGTATCATAACATAATGACTTTATAAAAGGAAATTATTTATTTAAAAAGTTACGCTTATTTGCAAAATGATAATACATTTCATGCACTGCACATATTTTTTCCCCTGTCTCCTCTTTTTTACATCTGAGCTACTCTAAGAAGCTGGTTGTCATCTTAAGCTATATGCTCTAAAATATTTAAGTCTATTTTAAAACTTTATCTTGATTGTACTGTCATACAAAGAAATGTTATTTTATTAAATCTCTGCTCAGCTGGTTAGACATGCTGCTAACAGGATCAACTGTATGAATTCTATCCCTGCAGCCAGGAACCAATTTTTAACAGAGAAATAAAATAGCAACTGCAAGACCCCAGGTAAAAACTTGACCCCACAAGCCACCAAAGGGCACTATTTATCCAAAGGATAGGCAGGAAGAGGAATGAGCCAGTTTTGTGGCCACCTCTATTCCTCATGAAACAACTTAAAAGCATACATCCTCTTGATGCCAGGTCGATGCTGTCATCTGGGAAGAGGAGACATGAAAAATGGGACAGAGAAGGAACAGACAAAGGTTAAAAGTGTCCTCAGAGATTCTAACCTCTTCTCTTTATCTTTCCTTTATCACAACTGGTAAAGGTTGTCAAGCAAACCTTGAAATGTGTTGTGTTTCCTTTATAGCAAGTGAATGCAATATGAAATAGAATACCTCTTGAAGAGGCTTAGTTTTTATTGGAAGGATAAGGTGTTCTATTTAATGTGCATTGAGCATTTTATAAATTTACATACAATCAGACAGCTCTCTCTCTTTGTATATATATATATATATATATATATATATATGCATACTCAGAAAGACATACAGTATAATAATATATTTGCGAAGAAACCTACTTAAGTGATTGCTGATAACGAACAAACTATTCAATCCTTCTTGGCTAAGTGATCACAGCAGCAAACAATCATAGAATTAAAAATGTAAAGCCTGTTTTTCTTTTAAAGTTAATTTCCTTTTGTTTCATTATTCTAAACCACGTCTGCAATGCTGAGATAGCACAATCCTTTTTATAAGAGTAGCCTTACAGAATTATATTCTTTAGGCAAATTAAACCAAAATCTACTAAATACCTGTAAATTAAAATTAGAAGTGTAGAGACACTGGATGGCTAAGATGAATTCAGGTAAGCCTATGCTTTCAGAAAGCAATTAGTAAAGAATTCATTTCTATCTATTTTATTAACTAGTCAGTAATTGCTCTATTAGATGATGGCTTACACGGCATATGCCAAATGCACCTTTTGAACAAGAACTCTAGCAACAGACTTAGGGAATCTTGGCACACATGCATGCACCTGTGCACACACACTTGTACACACACTGCCCAGACAGGAAGGATGAACATTCCAGAGTCATGAGTGCAGAAGGGATCCACGTCCCTCACACTAGGTCAAAGGAAAGGCTGTTGCCAGCTTTGCCCTGTCCCCAACCCCAAAACCTCTGGAATCCCAAGCATCCCTTCCATTCCCCCTTCTGCTCTTCCAGACCTTGTACCTCACCTTCACTCTGCTGACTTGCAAATTTCCTCCCAGCTCCCAATCACCGCTCTTCCCATTTGAGGCATTTAAACACGTAAACACACACACATGATTGTGCCACTTTAGCTCCACACCCTTCAGTGGCTCCCACTGTCCTTGAGAGTCTAAGATACTCCCATGACCTTGGAGGCCTTGCTGGGCTTGCCCACTCCTGCCTCGCAGGCTCCTGCCTGGCCCTGGCCTGCCTCTGCTCTTGTCCTCCTGTCACCTGCCCTGCTTGGCCCAGTGGCTTTTCACTCAAACTCAGGGCTTAGGCTCTTCATGACTTCCTCAGGGAATCCCTCCCCAACTCATATCCAGACAGTGCCCAGTGGAGGATGACACAGTCATGCTGTGGACATGAGGTGACCATCTCTTGCTTCACTCTGCTAGGCTCTGAGGCCAGGGCCACAACTCTCTTGGTTATCTTTGTCAGCTAGCTCGTACAGTTCTCCCTAACACCAAACGGGCTCCACATAAATGTGTTTTGAAAGAATGAAGGTGCCAAGGAGTGAAGAAAGGGCTTGGACTGGGACAGTGTTTCCACAGTTCTACCAGTGACTCTCAGAAGAGCAAGAGTCATTCCCAGAGTAACCACCCAACACACACACACACACACACACACACACACACAGCACAGCACACACACCCCAACACACACACACAACACACACCCAATACACATACACACACCAAATTCACACACACTCCCAACACACATACCCAACACACACCCCCAACACACACCCAACACACACATACATACAACACACACACTCAATACACATGCACACATCCAACACATACACATCCAACATACACACCCAACACACACACCCAACACATGCACACACACAAAACACCCAACACACAGACACACACACACCCAACTCACTCACACACACCCAATATACACCCAACACACACAGACACACAAGAGGAGTCATTCTCCATGCTGCTAACCCGAGCAGCCTTCTCTGTGTATCTATTACATCTCACAACACCATGGCTTAGAAGCTCCAGTGGCTTCCCACTCTGCTTAGACAACAATCTGTGAGGGTGATGTGAAGGTGCAACATTTATGGGGCAACTCTGGGGCACAGTGGAAGCGGGTGAAGGAGAAAAAGCCCAGATCACAAAGCCAGACAAGACTGGAAGGTGAATGTAAGTTAGTGTTCAAATCCCCAGGCCTTAAACCAGCTTCCCAGAAACTGGGTTGGAGTTGATTGTGTCTCCAGGCAGTTGACTTCTGGTTTACGCTAATTGGCGGTCCCTTGGGACTCAGTCACTGCAGCAGTTGCCCTCTAAGAAAAGACTAATCTTTTCAAGTGTTCTCCTCAATTTCACAAAATAGATGCTAAAAGAGCACCCTCCAGCAGAAAGTCTGGAGGAATGATTTATCTCCAAGGCTCTTTTTCTATAACAGTTTTGTTTCGCTTAGATGAGACTCAGTTTGGTTTTCTTTTTGCTGGTCATAGAGACATACCCCAGAGAAATAGCGGCAGGCCTGGAGAAAATAGTCTGTTCAAATCATTTTGGCCAGAATTCAGTGTCTAGTATGGTTTCGTCACACAAGGTCTTAATCCTCAAGGATAAAGAAAATCTTGCAAGACAAAAAAGTTCTGGAACAAACAAATATGAGAGGAGGGAACAGCACCTGCAAAGGTGTGGCATCACAGGAGGGGTTATTTGGGAGAGGTGAGCAATTGTGGGGCATGGCTATAAATGGGATGGGGGCGTCCAGCGGGGAGGGCTGCTTGGCAAAAGCGGGAGTTGGAGCAGGGGCTGGAAAGCAAGTTTAAGATGAGATCATGAAAGACCTTTCATTCAAATACAAAAAAATCTGGTCCTGGTCTGCGGATAGTATTGTGAAAAAGAAAGGGAATAAGATTTGTTCAGAATTACACAACAGTGAGAATAATCTCCAGCAATAATGTGAGCACATACTAAAAGTCAGTGGTCAAGGTTCTCTGGTCACACTCTTTAATGAGCTAAACCTTAACAAACATTGTGTGGTTTATTTTCATTTTACAGAAAAGGCAACTTGAGGTGTTACTGAACTGAAGAGATGGAGCTGGAGTAAAATGCTAGTTGTCGCCTCTTGAATCCATAAATGTAGCTATAAAACTACGTTGCCTGCTGTAATCATTCTCTTAAAGTAATGTCTGAAACTGATTTTTTTTAAGACAACGTCTAAAGAAGTAATAACGTCTGAAATATTGTCCCTCTGAGGACATTTGGCAATGCCTGAAGACAGTTTTGGTTGTCACCCCCTGGAAGGCGCGGCTGGCATCCAGTGAATAGAGGCCAGGGAAGCAGCCAGTCTTATGCAGTGCACTGGACAGTCCCCACAACAAAGAATTATTGGTCCCCAAATGCCACCAGAGCCTGAGTTGAGAAGCTCTGGTCTCAACACGTACTGTGTTTGATCAGTTTTGTTGAGCAAGCATGCTGTAAATCTTTCCCTCCTTGACTGTTTTACTAGAATCAGGATTTGGCATCAGAATAACTGTCAAGGAGTTCAGAATGTGAACATCTGGCTCTCTTCCTTTTATCCCATAACTACAGGACAGTCCTTTAGACCTTGCTGGCCTTGGTTTCCATGGATGAAAATATAAAGAACAATACCACCTATTTTACAGCATTTCTCTTAAAATGCCAACATAAAATCATATATATGAAAGTGCTTGATAAAGTACTAAGAGCTAGATATTTTCTCGTAATGTTTACTATAAGACTGCTACCAGGATTATTTCTCCTTAAAATCTATGTAATGCCACTTAAGGTTTTATAAACCTTATAACCTTTCACTGGTATGTATTCATTTAGACATTATACTTATTTGAAGAACTCTAAGTGTAAAGGGAGACACTGCTTTTGCTGGTAGTAAAATTTGCCCTTTCAAAACAGTTTCCTTTCTTCCTAACCCCTCTCCGGAGGCGGTGTGCTAGAGTGGGCACTGTTCTTTGGATGCAACCAGACCTGGTTCGAATCCTGCTCCACTGTTAACTGTCTCTGCAGCCTTGGCTTGGGTCTGAGCCTTGCTAGCTTAATGTATAAATGAACACTGAGTCCATCTGTCCCACTGAGATAATAATTCCTACCTGAGAGTATTATTGGGATGATTAGAAATAATATACGTGAGCCTCTTAGAGCAGCAGTTGGCACCTAGCACGGGCCCTCTAGAAATGTCAGGTGTTGTATAGAACTAAGAAGAGGAGAAATAAGAACCCTCTACAAGCTCCCACAGAAGGCAAACTCTCATTTGTGACTGGGCTTCACTTTAGAAATGTTAATGGAAGTGGAGATATGCAAATGTAACCTTTTCTCCATTAAAACTTGTCACACAGGCCCACAATATTGTGACTAAGTCCTCACTCTTACATGGACTATCTGAGTTGTTAAAACCACAGCGCTCAGCACAGAGCTAAACAGCAACGGTTTGCTACTATGTTCAACAGTTCACGACGGCGTTCAACCGTTCATGGTACCGAAATCAAAAAGCTGATGCATTGTCACAATATCTTATCAAGCTTCCCCAGTGACAAGGGTCCCAGGACAACCAGCATCCTCGCAATTCCAAAATATTTTCAGCAAAGCTTTATGGTGGCAGTCGTGGCTTACTGTGATTGCTACCTAAACTATTTCCATTGAGGGCAGGGTTCTGTGGACATTATTAAAATGCATGATAATTTTAATCCTTTAGAAACTCTGAACTCAAAAAGTTTTAAAGACCATACCAATTTTGACTTCCATGTTTTGAGTCATGAGGAAGTAGACAATTTTGTTTTTCATTTGGTCTTGATGATAGAGTCGGAAGTGTGCAGGGGTGATGGTTATAAGAAAGTTAGATAGATTCTTTAAAGAACAAAACGGAGATATTTACATTCTTATTGACCAAAGAGACCTTATCCAACAATAAACATATAATAGTGTTAATATCTTAATCTTCATTCCTGGATAGTTTTTAACCAAAAACAAAAAGCTGCCCTATACAATTTTTAGTTTTTATTTTTGAGGCAGTCTCACTCTGGTGCCAGGCTGGAGTGCAGTGGTACAATCTCAGTTCACTGCAACCTCTGCCTCCCGGGTTCAAGCGATTCTTCTGCCTCAACTGCCCAAGTAGCTGGGATTACAGGCGCTTGCCACCACACCTGGCTAATTTTTCTATTTTCAGTAGAGATGGGGTTTTGCCATATTGGCCAGGCTGGTCTTGAACTCCTGACCTCAAATGATGCACCCATCTCGACCTCCCAAAGTGCTGTGATTACAGGCATGAGCCACGGTGCCCAGCCTGTCCTATACAATTCATCACATTTTTTTCAAAACACCAACTTGGCTTTTATATAAACAGTAGCAGGAAAATTATGACTAGTGCTGGAAATCAAGCTCAATGCTAATACTATTTTTAAGGAAGAAATGGCTTTCTCCAAGATTTATATGCTAAGAAAAATTAACTCCCCAAACTGTATCATAAACATTAATTCTCTCAACCATGATTTCTGGTCCTGGCCTCATGATGGAGCACCACGGCTCTCCCTGGAGATGTGCTCAAGCTTCTCCAGTGAAAAGGGGAACTAGAAGGTGCTCTGGGACCACCCAACCAGCAGCTTCTCCCTCCAAACAGATAATTCCCTTCTCATATGAAATTTCTCTTATTAATTATACCCACATTTTCACAAAAGATTGAGGCAACTCAGACCAACCACAGATGAGATAAGATGATAAAACAGAAATGAAAAATTAAGCACACAAAAGAGAGAGAATTCAAATGTAATAAACACAGGGTCACCTTTCCTGTCTGATTTGTTTCAGATTTGATTATTTCCTTACAAGTAGCCCTGACAACAGGACAGAAATGAACAGAGGAGAGAAGGGGCCATTCCTGTTTGTTCAGTGAAAGGACAGAATTTCCACTGGGAAATTAGCGGGGAGGGATCTGGGGCCTTTTCTACCTGCCCCTATATTTGTGATAAGACTCTGGTTAGGACCCTGGGGGAGGCTGAATAGTGGCCCCCAATGTTATCCAGGTCCTAGTCCCTAGAACCTGCTAATGCTGCCTTCTATGGCCAAATGGACTTTGCAGATGTGAGTCAGTATCCTGAGATGGGAAATGATCCTCAGTTATACAGTGGGCCCTAAATGCCATCGTAAGTGTCCTAAGAAGGAGGCAGAGGGAGACTGGATGCAGAAGAGGGCTATGTAACACTGATGCAGGAGGCCATGGAGGAGGGGGCCATAAGCCAAGGGGTGCAAGGAATGCTGTGCTACAAGCTGGAAAAGGCCAGGATAGTTTCCCCCAGAACCTCTAAAGGGAGCCTGGCTGTACAGACACCTTGACTGCGACACAATGAACTTGGTGTTGGACTTCTGGCCTCCAAAACTATGCAAGAATAAATGTGTGTTGTTTAAAGCCACCAGTTTTGTGTTAATCTGTATTAGCAGCAGCAGGAATATAATACAGAAGCCCATCTGACCCCAGGACATGGCCCTTTTAAGCCTGTAAAGACACCACCCCACCAAGGCAAGAAGGTGAGAGAGGCCAAGAAGTACCACCTCTGATTCCAATTCAAAGAGTCTTCAGTGTGTCTTTGATTATGAGGCTGACTCTTCCATTGATCAGCTCTGACTTCCTGACCACTTCTTGTTCATCTAAGAGTTGGAAATGCAACTTCCCTGAGCTTCAGCTTATTTCAGTAGGGCCCAGTAGCTTTCACCTCTTGCCATATTCCTGTAGGTTGCCTGCCTGCCTGCTTTGTCTAAGGATTCCATCAGGAGCCCTCTCACTCCTCCAGCGAATATTTAATGGCCACCATGTGTCTGTCCAGTGGAATACACTGTTGAATGGAGCAAAGGTTCCTATTCTTGGGGAGCTAACTTTCAGTTGGTCACTGGTCATTAAAATTATTAAAAGAGCAGAATGTATTATTTGTCAGATAGTGATACATATGCAGCGGGTTGAACAATGTCTCCCAAAATTCATGTCCACCTGGAACCTGAGAACTTGATCTTATTTGGAAATACGGTCTTTGCAGATGTAATTGAGGTAAGGATGGAAATGAGATCATACAGGATTGGGATGGCCCCTAAGTCAAAAGAGAGTGTCCTCACAAGAGACAGAAGACACAGACACAGAGAGAAGCAGTGAGAAGATGACGGCAGAGGCTGGAGTGATGCAGCCACAAGCCCAGGGCCGCCGAGGATTCCGGCAGCACCAGAAGTGAGAAGGGAGGCAGGACTTCCCTCAGTGCCTCTGGAGAGACGCTATGCTGCTGACACCACAATTTTGTTCTTCAGGTCTCCTGAATGCTGGCAGAATCAATTTCTTTTGTTTTAGGCCACCCAATTGGTGGTGCCTTGTTATGGCTACCACCAGGAAACTCATACAAGCGGGATGGGAAAATAAAGCCAAGTAGAGACAGGGACATGGCAGTCTGTGTGTCTGCAGGTGAGTGGTGTGGGGGGTGGGCGTAGTTATTATAAATATAGAGGACAGGGGAGACTGCTCTGAGAAGGTGACACTGGAGTTGAATGGAGGGAACATTCCAGAACAGGGAAATGAGAGTAACAAGTCCCTGAGGCAGGAGTGTGCCTGGCACATCAGACAAGAGGTAAGAAGGTCAGGGGGTGAAGTGAAGTGAGTCCCGGGTCCTGCTGGGAGACCAACAGGGGGCCCTGTTATGTCCGCCATCGCAAGCCTCTGGCTTCTGCTCCAAGAGACAGGAAAGCCGCTGGAACGCTGGGATCTGACTCACGTTCTTAAAGGATCACTTTGATGGTGGCTGCCTGGATCTGTGCATGTTGAACTCATAAATTGCAGGCCTAAAATGGTGCATTTTTTGTGTATCAATGATACCTGGATGAAGCCGAGTTCTGGAAAAGGCCCCTGCTGGACGCTGGGTTGAGAACACATTCTGAGGGCGGGGGTGGGAGCAAAGAGCAGTAGGGGCAGCAGTAGCCCCAACGGGGACAGAGGGTGCTGAAAAGTGCGGGCAGTCTGGGTGCCCTTTGAAGGCAGAGCCTGCAGGAATTCCTGGAGGGGTGTATTTGAGTGTGAGAAAAGAAAGAGGCCCTCTGTGAGCCCCTCTGAGAAGCCCACTCCTTTCCTCCCACCCACAGCACTGGGCACCTGAGCCCACTGCACAGGTTAGTCAGGCAAGGCCACCTTGTGGGGACTGGGATCTCTTGTTTCAGAATTAGGAGGAACTATTTCAACTAGCAAGTTTTCTACTGGCCGGTAAAGTGAAGAGAGAAAACAGTAAAATGATGAGAAAATTGGCTCTCTCTGAACTGTTATGGGTACTAAGTGCCTTACATTAATCTTAGTCAAGCAACAGGCTGCATCTCTGGATTCGATTTATTAGAAGTTGGGGGTGAGGAATGATGTAAAATGATTAGCCCCAATTTGTGCCATTATTTGTATTTAATTACATGTAGCTTAAATATTAACTAATTTCTGCTTCTATATAGAATATCTGGGTCCTTAAGAAGACATAAATATTCTCACAGACCGTTAGATTACAGTGGATGTCATCAATTATGTCATAAAACTTATGTAATACCCACTTAACTTTAAAACAGTAATTTATTCATCCGTTAATGCAACTAGACTTTTTCAACAAAAATATGCTCCAAAATGAAAAACTGACCTCAAATATATAAGAATTTAGTTGCCCTGGAAATTCTAACAGGTTCTGTCTGGTAATAACAGACCAAGGGAAAAAGTACAAATTCGTCTCCATAAACTTGACCTTGTAAAGCATGATGACTTTACAGGAAACGTTTATGTTCATCACTATGTATCTTTTTTAAAATTAACAGACCATGATGTTTCTTAGAAAATCACCTTGACCTGTGAACCTGGAGAAGAAATAAGAGGGAAGGGATTTGATGTCCAAGATACTTGGATTAGAAGTGCATAATTTAAGAACATCTGAGCAGTGGTTTTTACTTTGTTGATATCAGGATAAGATCAGAATTTTGCCTCAGGATTAGAATTGGAGAAAACCATAAAGGCCGTGGTCACGCTCAAAATGTTTCACTATACATACATATATATATACCACATACATGTGTACATGTGTATGTATGTGTGCAGACATATGTGTATAATAGTGTGTAGATATTATATATGTATATACACATTACAGTATGTGTACATATACATACATATAATGTATATATACATATATTATATATATCATATATATATTAAAGGAAACATGATATATAAACTTAAAATACACTGTGTATAAACCATAGACTAAAGCACATTTTCTTATAAATTAGGTAACCATACCATTTGACAGTTGTCACTGAAAAAGATACAAATGGTACACTTAATGAATCTCTTTATGAAAACTTCTTAACTTCTGACAGAAGCCACGATGATACAGGTAGATGCATTCTAACTATAAGAACATGGTCTCTTCAGATTCCACTCTAAGCTCTATGTTTTTGGAAGTGAGAACCTGTCCCAAAGGCACCTCTCCCAGTGTCTTTATAATGTGAATCATGAACACATACTTTGGGGCTGACAGTCTACCAGAGTCTAGTCTTGGCTAGAACATAATTTAACAACATCCATTTTTTATTTTTGTCTTCATCGCCTCATCTTAATTCTTCAAAGAATGCCAACTTAATTTATCTCAGATAATATTGAGCAGAGATACTTCCTCTAAAGAAAATCTTAATAGGATCTAACAAAATGTGGTCTAATTTGGTCGATCTAACAAAATGTGGTCTAATTTGGTCTAACATTTGGTCACTCTGGTCTCCAAAGCTCTCAGCCTCTAGTACCAAACACTGGTTCCTGCTCTTCGATTACATGGGCAACACAGTGGGAGCAGAACTGTCTACCAGAAAAGGCCTGTTATCTAAGAAGGAAGAGGGTACTCCTTGTTCTTGTTTTATGGGTTCATTTCCTGACGGACATAGGTCATGTGGCATGGCATTCAGGAAGAATGAACTTCAGAAACAAGCTGCTAGCCATGTCACTGCCATCCAACCGAGGACATCAGGATCACACCTGTGGTTGAACCAAGTTGGGCTTACTGCTGATAATAAGAAAGGACTCACACCACTGGGAACCATGGGACATTTTGGTAAGGGGCTGTTGAACAGACTGACAAGATTTGACTTGTGTTGGGTGTGGTGGGGAAGATTCAAAGGAGCAAGGCTTTGTTCTGGATTGGGTGCTACCAGGATGTAGGGGCTATTCCATGACTGGGCATCTTGAAGAATCTTGTCTAGAAGGAGAAAAGAACAGAGCAATGCTCAACCTGTGATTGCCTAAGAATGAGCAGTCATTCATATCAGCCAGGCTACTGTGAGTTGTGTGGACATTTTTGTGGTTTGGGGGGCCATTGCATTTTGCAACCATATTTGCCATTCATATTCATAGTTGACACTTCGGTATAGTTTTTGAGAAATGATTTCATGGATCACACATTGTTTTAATCTGACATACATTAGGAATGGGAGGAAAGCTTTTGAGTGTTGTTGTTTAGTTGCTAGAATAAAGCAAAAACAAAAAAAATCCAAAAATCTAAAGCCATTTAATTAGATCTACAGTTATTAGTGTCCATGTTAAAAAACAACCAGAATACACTCATTAATGTGTATTGCTTCACTTTGTCCTAAAAGAAATTCTAAAGAACATACGAATATTTGGGCATAGTCTTAATATGAGGATAAAAAGGCTACAGTGTCTGAGTGTCCATTCATAATTATTTCTCATTACTAGACATTAAAAGCAAAGCAATTCCATAGGCATTTTCTTTAATCATATTTCATAGTACTTTTGCTATAAAACTATTAAATTATCTCCATTTCCAAAGTCTGCATTTCTTTAAATATAAAATGTGGAGAATATTTTCACCCTTCAGTTTGAATAAAATAACCAACAATGGACCATGGGTGAAAGGGATGTGGAAAGGCCCAACTACAGGTCATTGTCTTGGGATGACTCTATATCTGTACAACTGAATAGATAAGCAAGTTTTGTTTTCAAGTGCAATTATATCAAAAAATAATAATGACTTCAAGATGATGGTACCCAATTACCTTTCACTTCTGTCCATTGATAAAGTCTTAGACTAGCCTTTTTCTTACCTCTGTGTCTGCTCAATTCTAAGTAGAATGTGTGTAATTATTTGAAAATTGAAAGTTTGTAGTGAATTTAAAAGGTGTTATCTTCTATTGCGCCCATAAATCTCTATAATTTTATTTTTTTTTAGAGACGGGATCTTGTTCTGTTGCCCAGGCTGGAGTGCAGTGGTGTGATTACAGCTCACTGTAGCCTTGAATTCCTGGACTCAGGTGATCCTCCTGTATCAGCCTCCCAAGTAGCTAGTACTACAGGCACGCACCAACACACTCAGCTAGTTTTTAATGTTCTGTACAGACAGGGTATCACTACATTGCCCAGGTTGGTCTCCAATTCCTGGGCTCAAGCCATCCTTCCTCTCAGCCTCCCAAAGTGCTTGGATTACAGGCGTGAGCTACCGCACCCAGCCTATAGACCTTTATAATTTAAACGAGGTAGACGGCTACACAGGGCAGATGGAAGAGATCTGACTATAGCATAAAGACTAAGTGGCAGAGAAACAAAGTTTTGCTCATGCAAATAATAAATGCACATGCTACATCTATGATCTTTTTTTTTACTGATTAACAACGATGGTTTCTTTATTAAGCATTTTTAAAGTTCTATTTCCATGTCAGCAAACTGAAGCCACTAGGAAAAAATAAAAGAATTTGGGTCTTTAAGAATATTGGTTTATTATTTAAGTGTTGCACAGATTTATTTTTTATAAATCAAATATTTTTTCTTTGTGAGAAATGACTGGATACAGTAATTGGCTGGAGTGTTTTGTCTGCTTGACTTTATAGAACTTGAGCTTCCCGAATGTTATTGTTTCACAAACTTCTTCAAATTTCACAGGATGCCCCCCCGGGCCAAAATAAATGCCTGACAGTTCCATTTATTAAGTCCTTAGGTCTGAACAACTTAAGAATTATCTACATTCTGGCCGGGTGCAGTGGCGCACGTCTGTAATCCCAGCACTTTATGGGGGCTGAGATGGGCAGATCACAAGGTCAGGAGATTGAGACCATTCTGGACAACATGGTGAAACCCCATCTTTACTAAAATACAAAAAATTAGCTGGGCGTGGTGGTGCATGCCTGTAGTCCCAGCTACCTGGGAGGCGGAGGCAGGGGAATCGCTTGAACCCAGGAGGCAGAGGTTGCAGTGAGCGAAGATTGTGCCACTGCCCTCCAGCCAGGCAACAGAACAAGACTTCGTCTCAAAAAAACAAAAAAAAAGAAAAAAGAAAAGGGGAAAAAAGAATTATCTACATCCTAACATATCAGTGCTTTGAGGCACTGCACAACTTCTCAAAAAAGAAGCAGACAGTGCCATCTTGACATCCTCTCCTATGCTGATTTTCACTAGTACTTGTTGTAGATCAGAAAAACCTCTGAAAACCAAGGTATGCAAAGTGATGGCATCATCAGAAGGAATGTGGCACAACTGGATTTTGAAACTGAACTAACGGAGCTCATGTTTCAACCTGGTTTCAAGATACTGTATTTACGTTGAAGATTTAAACTATCCCTCGGAATCCCTTGAGTTTCCTGTGTTACCCTGGGACACCTTGGCACATAGTTTGGGAACAGAGCAAATGAATGGTCCTTAACGACAGCTATGATGTTAACGAAAAACTTTAGCAAAATGATCAGTTACTGGGGGAAGGGAAATTATATGTACATAAATAGGAAATTCATCTTGTAAAGTTTATACTCAGAATTTCATTTAAGTGACATAGTAGCTAAGAAAACTAAACATTTGTCATTTGGGAAAATAGATTTTCACTCATTTCTAAAAATTTGCTGATGTAAATGTTTTGAAATATTTCATTTTACGACTTTGAAAGTCCTAAATCACAACAGTCCTTAACAGCTCTTTATCTATCTAAAAATACTATAAGTTTATCAGTATTTAGAGTTGCTTTATCTTTTTTTACATTAGCAAGAGTATAGTACAATGAGACACGCAATGTTCATGACGAAAACACCATTTTAGTGGCAGCGGCATTTCTGAAAATGCTTTATTATATTCAGCTTGTTCTTCACTGCATCAAATTGCTCTTTATTTCTTCAATCTTGTACTTGAACTTAAGGGACCTCCTTCATACCCATCTGTTGCCCTTTCTCCAGATCCTTTGATGGGCTTGTATGGACTTAGATTGCAGAATGAGAAATCACATGAGAGCACGAGAGCCAGAGAAAGCAAACAAATTCAGTGATGTGAAAAGTGCTGTCAGGTCAGTGTAACAAGCAGCTCTTTCTACAGTTTCCGGCACTGCAGTGATCAGGAACTGGGGGGAGGTAATACTTACCCTATGTCTATAGACAACCACAGATTTAATAATCAGAGAGATTATCTCCTGTACGTAACATTACTCTACAATAAGCACTGGCACAAGTTCATTTCTTACAAGTAGAAGTCAATCGAACGCAAGTTCACATTTATGGCATGTTCTGTGTTGCTAAGAACTGCTCTTATTCCTTCCCCACTTAGTGTTTACCACATTCCCATCAGGATGCTGCCATAAATATTCCATTTTATAGATGTAGTATCTGCAGCACTGAGAGCTTCAGCCACTTGCTTGGAGTCTCAGAGATGATCAGGTGATGGAGGCAGAACTAACCACAGACAGGCTCTCTTCAGAGCCCACAGTCTTACCCAGGTGGCTCACTGTCTCATCAAACAATTTTTGTTACTATTTTTATAAGCTGCTGCAAGTTGGGCACCAAAATAAATGTGTACCCCTCAGTAATTTCATTAGGATAACATAAAATTCACCTAATGTAGGACTAACACCATGTTTCTTATGGATCTTTCAATTATAATTGCCTTTTCCCCTCTAAATCAAGAATCATGTAATTTAAATAACAGCAGTATTTCACACAAAGATATTTTATGTTGCTGACTTTTATAAAGCAATGAACTGTTTGCATATAAATATCTCTGCTATGCTTTCTCCATTTAGAATCTCAGGCAACCTCGGTCTAAGGTTATTCCAGGGCCCAGGATCAGGAGATGGAACAGAGAATAAAAGGTCATACCTGGAGAAAAAAAATCATGAATGCTCTCAACCAGTTCTTAAACCTCTCCTTTTCTTTTCTTTCATGATCTGTCTCTAAATTTTACTTGCTTCTCATCGGGCCCCATTTGTTCAAATTCCTCCTAGATTTGTCATGTCTTACCTTTCTCTGGCTTTTGTGAGTTATCAGTGATTTATTCAATTAAGGACTATTGATATGGTTTGGCTGTGTTCCCACCAAATCTCATCCTGAATTGTAGCTCCCATAATTCCTGAGTTTGTGGGATGGATCTACTGGGAGATAACTGAATCATGGGGGTGGTTTCCCCCATACTGTTCTCATGCTAGTGATTAAGTCTCACAAGATCTGATTATTTAATAACAGATTTCCCCTTTTGCTTGGCTCTTATTCTCTCTTGGCTGCCGCCATGTAAGACATGGCTTTCACCTTCCACTGTGATTGTGAGGCTTCCCTAGCCACGCGGAACTGTGAGTCCATTAAATCTCTTTTTCTTTAAAATTATCCAGTGTAATGGGTAATGTCTTTATCAGCAGTGTGAAAACAGACTAATACAACTATGATGTACAAATACAACAGACCATCTAGATATCTATTTCCATGAAGAGTTATGCTATTTGTTGGTGCAATAAATAAAATCTTCTGGATAAAATACTTTTTCCTAATTTGTATTATTCCTCTCACTTTAGTGTTCTCCTGGTGTTAATCTTCCAAAAGGGATTTGCTAAGCTAATCAAAATTTACTGGTTTGATTTGGAACAGATATTTTCTTTAAACAAGGTCTGATACAAAACACCTATCTTTCTGTACACTCAGTATTTTTCATTTTTATGTTTATTTACTTGGTGTAATCTGTTACCTTGCCCTAAAACTATTTAGTATTTTCTATTACAATCCATTATAACTAAAACAATGCTTTACATTGAGTGGCTATTTAGAAAATGATGACTGTCTAATCATCAAATTCAGTTAAAACATTGACTGGATTTTTAAAAATTTACACAAATTATTGCAATTTTAACACACTCAGTTTAGCATAGTGATGGCCTTTACTAGTTGCTTAATAAACATTAGTAGTCAATCCACTTTTCTTCCCAGAGCCTGATTTCCAGACAGCTTAAATGACTTGAACAAAGGTGGTAAAAGAAGCTCCCATCACTTCGGGTTTCCCTGAATTCATACCCTCTGCTCAGTGCATGAAGCAAAGCCCACCCTATCCTGGCTGTGGTTCTCAGGAGTGGTAAAGGAAGCTGGATATGATGCCTGATTTGTCTAGGCACAAAAGAATAATTTAATCATAGGTAGAGCAAAGAACATGGTTCCTACCTTGCACAATAGAATTGGGAACTCTCAAATTTTCTGGTGCTCTTTAGGGAATGTTTTTGACTCCATTTGAATAATGTCAGAGGTGCAGTCTATGGTCAGAGGCAAGATCTCCAAGAAGGCTTTCTTCTACTAGGGCAGAGGAAATGCCCATTTCCTAGGTTCTGAGAACGTTCAGATTCACTGTCCAACAGTGCATGTCAAAATTACAAAGCAGAAGATAGTCTAGAAATTTGTTTTACACATCAAGAAGTATGAAATATATAAAATACTTTTCTCAGTTAGGAGAAGCAGGTATCACCCTTACTTTTAAACTTGTAAATACTTATGATTGATTAAGGTATTATGCACATTTTGATAGCCCAGAGCATAAACTGTAAGAGGCACTACATTAGGTCAAAACACTGTCAGTTCAGCCCAACTTCTTTCTCTGAGAAGGCCCCAGGGATTTGGGTTGCTGTTGTTATTTAAAATTTGTCTTTGGAGTCATGCCAGAGCTAAAAGTTTCGGGATGCATTCCAAAACATTTTCCCTCCATCTCCTATTATGTTTGTGTCATCTATGAGTTTTTTCTAAACATCCCTTGACATGTTTTTGTTTTAAAAGTCTTTATAACACATAAGACTTTAAGTTTACTGCCTATTGTATGATTTAATACTTCCTTTGTCATTAAATAGAAGAAGGGAAAAATGTTTGCATTAACAACTCCAGGGGGTAAAAATACCCAAAGTAGATCTCGCTTCATGAAAAACATCCATGCATCTCAGTTGCAGTGAGGACTTGTCATGTCTGGGTCCCTTTCTGTGACAGTTGCGGCTCCAGTGTCTTCACACATCATTCCTGGAGAGCAGACTTTGTCTGCACTGGTTTTGCACAGAGGCCAACCAGAACTTTCAACAGGCGAAGCGTGTGACACAGAAGCACCTTGAAATCCTAGCATTTTTCCTGTTCATTTAACGGCCAGTTCATTCAAACATCTTTCAAAAGATACTTTCCTAGAACTAAAATCACCATAATATTGTGACATAAAGAAAAATTTAATTTTGTCGGACGCTCTCATTTTCTTTGAAACACAAAACCCATACTTGGCTGCAACCATAAAGGTGACACATTCTATCTAGTAGGGTGCAGATGAAGAAAGGCACACGCATGGTTATCAGGGAAGAACAAAAATGTTTATAAGGGTCTGTTTCAAAATACTGGGAATAAAAGATTGGTTTCTAAGCTCCTCCTAGCATCAATCAGTCACAAGAGCTGGAAACTCACTTTCCATAATATTCCCATTGCTGGAGCCATGGCCACGGCCTCATTACCTTTTGCTTTGAAAACTGTGATGGTTTCCTAATGGGCTCTGTCACTCCAGGCTGTAGCCTCTCCAGTTCATCCTGCCCACCTTTGCCCCTGCCAGGCTTCTAAAGGCAAACCCCAGCATGTTACTAACCTTCTAGCAACCCTCCAGTGCGTGCCGTCACAGGACTTTGCTCCAGAACAGCCCTGGATTCTGGCCGCTGCCTCTTCCCTGGCCGAGCTCTTTGCTCTGTATGCCCTTTGGTGCATACCCTGTGCTCAGGCTGAACTGTCTGTAGTTCCCTACTCATGCCAAACTGTGTCGCTTCCTCCTCGGCTAACTTGGCCCCATCTCCCATCTGGCAATGCTGGTTCTGCTCCAGCATTAGCACCTGTAAAAGTCCTTTCCTAATGACAAAAATGTTGATAATATTCCTAGGTCATATTTGTGTGTTGACATAGATAGGTAAAATATCGTTTGTGGGCAAGATCACTCTGGAAAAAATGCTGTCTTTTTTTTGACCCCATAGAAATTTCTCCAGCCTCTCTGTGACAACCAAGGAGAAGCTGTGGCACTTGTCACGTTGAAACTTGACACTTATTTGTGCAATTTGGTAATGACAATTTCCTCCACTAGACAGTAAAATCCAGAAAGCAGGGTTCATGCTAAGTTTAACTCATCATTACCTTCGCAGTGCCTGGCATACTTCTTTGCATATAGTAGATACTCAATGAACAAATGAAACTATTCTAAGATAAAGTCATTTCAAAGATAATAATGATGAGTGAAAGGATTTATGTACAATATGATGTAAGCGTTAACTTATCAGCCACTTGCTCTCTTGCTTGCCATAGCTCCTCCTTAACCCTGTTCATTCATTCAGCAAACATTTACTGGATACCAGTGAGGCATAGTGAATGATATAAGGTCACGGGCCACCAAGCGCTATGGACTAGGAAGTTCAGGTGGGATAAAAGGGTAGAAAACATCAGTGTACGCCAGGGTTTCTCAGCCTCAACACTACTGAGATTTTGGGCCAGACAATTCTTGGTTGGGAAGGGAGGCTGCCTTGCATTAGAAGATATTTATACAACATGCCTGGCCTCTACCAATTAGATTCGAATAGTACCCTTTTCTCCCAAGTTGTGACAAACAAACAAAAAAAAATCCAGTTATTTCCAAATGTCCCCTGGGGGGTCAAAATTCTCTCTGGTTGAAAATTACTGGTTTAAGGTAGTATTTCTGATACAGCAAGAGAAATGTCAGAGGAAGTTAATCACCTCTGGTCATATTACATAGACCTCTGTTGACTCATTTCTTGCTAATAATATTGCCAAATATGATAGTAATAGGTTTTCTTTATTGGATCTCAGTGACTTTTGGTCCTGAATAGTGTTGTGAAGGAAAGAAAGAATGGGAGAAGGTATGCAGGAATTACTTCTTGTTACCTTGGCTCAGGCACCTAAGTGAATTATTAGCCATTGGCACATGTGATAAGGCTGCAGGGGTCATGAGGATATTCTCGGAGTTCATCCCCATGTACCAATTAACTGTATTAGTCCGTTCTCACACTCCTACGAAGAAATACCAGAGACTGGGTAATTTATAAAGAAAAGAGGTTTAAGAGCCAGTTCCGCATGGCTGAGGAGGTCTCAGGAAACTTACAGTCATGGCGGAAGGCACCCTTTCACAGGGGAGCAGGAGGGAGAGTAAGTGTCAACAGGAGAAATGCCAGATGCTTATGAAACCATCAGGTCTCCTGAGAACTCACTCATTATCATGAGAACAGCATGCGGGAAACCACTCCCATGATTCAATTACCTCCCACCAGGTTTCTCCCATGACACACAGGGACTATGGGATTACAATTCAACATGAGATTTGGGTGGGGACACAAAGCCCAACCATATCACCCACCCTAACAGTAGCCTGATGGTTGATGGGTTTTCTACAGCTTGTCTTGCCTCTCACTGCCCCATGAACCTTGCCAGGCAGATCAATGACAACTTTCTGCTGGCTCCTCACTTACAGCTCTGCAGTACTGCACCTATTTGCATGGAAAGGCATCAGACAGTCTCCATGCTAAGTAACTGTTCTCATGCATTTCAACATCACCATCATTCTCCTATTACTCCTCCAAGCCCTCTTCCACCAGGGAATAGAGCTGGTATAGCGCTGTGAGTTCTTATACTCCTGGGGGTGAATAATGCTCTTCAACTGATCTGGTGTCTCAGTCAAACTTAAACTTCTCCGAAAGTCAGATCCTTTCAGCACAGCATCCATGAGTGCTGTGTTGGCAGGAAGCAAGTCTTGTGTCTAGGCTGAATGGATTTCTTCTAACCAATCCCAGACATCAGAGCAGTGTAAAGACCTGCCCATTAGGGAACCATCATACGCTGCATCTTCACAATGTCCACAGGCCAGGGAGGCGGCAGACATATGACCCAAAGAGGGACTGCAGAGCTGGTCAGGCTAAAAGCATTTGGACGGGCTGGCTGGGCCCCCGCTCTCCTTTTTTTTCTCTCCCTAACAGCATCATGGCTTCCATCTGGTCATCCAAAGATCTTTTAAAACATTCATTTATCAACACTGCTATTACTGTTTACAAGTTTATGCTCCGGCACCAATCCATTCAGTGAATTATTCAAGGTCACACAGAAATATCTTATGAAAGCTGAAAGAGACTTCAATGCCCCTCCAGGGCAAGTGAATCAGGTCACCACTTCATCCGTATTAGATTAAAATTATCTAATCTTGGTAAGTTTTTCTTTGTCTACTCTTTTCATTTTTGCACAAAAAAGGACTGTGTGTGTGTTTTTATTTTTTTCAATTTGGCAGATTAAGAAAAACACTTATAAGCAGTTTCCTCACCTCTGAAGTGGAAGAAAGAGAGTTTTTCTGAGATTGCAGAATTTAAGAAATAAGAAACACCTAAGGATTTTAGGTCATCATTAACAGAATTCCTGTGTTTAGATTTCATAACGTCTTGTCTGAGATGCATTTAAACAGAAAAGTTCTGTACATTCTTCGTATCTTTTTTCTTACTTCTCATTTCCCTCTTCACATAAAACATCAACTAATTTGAAGATTCTTATGTCTCTTTCCTATTCTTCATCTATCCCAAGTATATGAATCAGGGTATCCTTTTTTTGGTTCTGCTTTGTTTGGATAGGCTACAGTTCCCAGTGATTTAATCAAACACAAATCCACCAGTTGCCCTGAAGGTATTTCGTAGCTAGGATGATCAGCTACAATCAGTTGACTTCAAGTCTAGGAGGTTACCCTTAATAATGTAGGTGAGCCTCGTACAATCAGTTGAAAAAGGAAAACTCAAGACTTCAGGAGTAACTCCTGCCTGGGTTTCCAGCCTGATGGTCTGTCCTCCAGATTTCAGACTTGCTAACTCTCACAACTGCATGAGCCAATTCCTTAAAATCAGTCTCTCTCTCCCCACCCCATATATGTATCTGTGGGTCTCTTGGGATGTTTATTCTTGGGATATACCCTTTTAGATCCAAGCCATCACGCCAAAAGAAGAATGAGTCACGTAAACTCGGGTCAGTTGCCCCTGCTGAGCTCCCAGTTGACAGCAGCCTCACCTGCCTGCACGAGACTGTGTCGTCCTGGACATCCAGCCCTGTGGGGCCACTACATGACCGCAGCCCACTGACATCTCACTGCATGCTCATGAGACTGCCCAAGTGACAACTGCCCAGATAAGCCCTATCTACACAGAGAATCATGAGAGGTGAAGATTCACTATTCTTTTAAGCCACTACGGGTTGGAATGGTTTGTTATGCAGCAAATGGCAATGACATGTAGGAAGAGCTTTTGTTACATCGTTCTCAAGTCATGTTTGTATTTGAAAAAGAGCTTCTTCGAATCATTCAACAAGAGAATGCAATGTGTCCAAATAGCACCTGGATTTTGCCGAATTCTTTCTCATCAGACAGGAATAAAAGATCTGAAAAGAACCACTTTGTTGGGGCCAAGAGTTTGCTGTTAACAACCTTGAAAGTCAGTCAGGAATGGATTGAACTCACTGCATCAAGACCATGGACCCAGAGAGCCATTCATCTACTATGTTTTTTTCACTAATATTTCTTAAAGAAATAAACACATTTTAAGCCACTTGGAAATTGTCCTAAAATGGAGATACTTCAAATACTACCTCATTTTTCCGACTCATTTATGACTTTCCTGTGGAGCTTTCCATATGGTGAGTGAAATAATCAATCAGTCTGTTTCATTACATGCTGACGATGGCCCTTCCTTAAATAATGTGTTCCTGTCTAATATTCACTGCTGTGAAGTGATGCAGATAGGAAGGAGGAGAAAAACAGATATAGGAATGAGAAGAAACAGATCGGGCAAACAAATGTATTTTAAACAGACAAAGACTCATGCAGAGAGGATAAATGGACGAAATGTTATTTCCTAGTGTTTAAACCTCTGTGGAAGACCCTGTCCATATGATGCTACCAAGTTACAGATTGCCACCGTAATGTATAAAACAGTGACACATTTTAAATTTGTTACTTATTCTAAAGGCCTTTATTTACACACTAAGAAAAAAGGCTTAAAATCACAAGGTCTCACGTGAAAACCCAACGAAAAAGCAGTGAAATAATCTTTTGCAATATCAAAATATTTAAAAATTTCATGTAATATATGTAAAAAGACGACAACTAATGTCCTCGTCTGTTTTGCATGGCTATCACAGAAAATGCACCTGCGAGGGCCTTCTTGCTACGTCATCCCACAGTTGAAGGGGAAGAGGCAAGAGAGCACACACAAGGGAGAACACGCTCCCACGATAATGAACCCACTCCTGAAATAATGACGTTCATCTACGAGCCAGTCACCTCTCAAAGGTCCCACCTCTCATCATGACTGCACTGGGGATTAAGTTTCCAACACATGAACTTTGAGGGGCACATTCACACCTTAGCAATCAATAATTTGAAAAAAAAAATTCAAGGCGACAAGGACAATCATCTTATTGGCAATCATTAAGGCGGTAACATAAAATTTACTATTACAGGGAAGTGTAATAGATGACTTGGTGGGTAAAGACTGAATCCATATAAAGGTTATTAAATTAATTCTGACATATCTGTAATTGTGACGGGCCCAAGAGCAGGACTCTCAAGGTTTTAGCTGTCATTGCCTCATACATCTTGGAGGGATGGGTCTGGCTCTGTGCATCCAGGTTGATGCCAGGCAGGAGGCTGACATTTTCAAGATGACACCCAGCCATAGCCACGTGAATGCCTGCATGGACTTATACTTGACCTTGGCCCAGAAAGGACTATATGGGGGTTCTGTTTACT
The DNA here is from genome assembly GCA_004027835.1 of Alouatta palliata. Taxonomy (NCBI): domain Eukaryota; kingdom Metazoa; phylum Chordata; class Mammalia; order Primates; family Atelidae; genus Alouatta; species Alouatta palliata. The sequence continues at coordinate 26,167 of PVKV010025364.1, forward strand.
CTAACCAGAATTTAAAAATTAAAATTATGGCTCTTCATATGGAGGCAAATGACACAGGCAGCATTGGTGACCATGACACTGGGCTGGTCATCTGTCGCAGCCTCTCCTTGGTCTAGGCCAGATCTCTTGGTCTTGCCCCAAAAGTAAGACAAGGGGATGGGCTTGAGCCTCTTTATATCCTGGGAGTTCCTTCCTCCAGAACTCGCTGCGAGAATACCTTATTTGTTATTTGTTGCACGCTGACACTGTGCTTAGGATCTGGCAAGCTCCCTAATGTCCTCCCGGGCGCTGTGCAATCGAGACTGACAAATACCCAGTTATGAAATCCACCAGCTGAAAAGGCAGTTCACTCTCCAAAGGACAGACTCACTTAGCATTTTTATTTGGTGTCCATCTCAGACACTGAAGCAGCCTCTCAGTATCCTGCTGAACAAACCAAGGGCTATGTGTTTCTCAGCTCTGGATGGTGGGATGCCCTGAGGGCAAAACATCCTCGTGTCTCACCCTCCCCAAGGTGGATGCAGGTGTCTTTCAAGACTGTAAACCGTGCTCTTTCCAACCTACAACTAGCACTGGTACATGGGAAAGAAAGGGAGGGCATGGGAAATAATGGATTTTGCAGCTTTTATCTGTGGGTGAATGGGCCTACAATTTTCCCTTCCTGAAAGTCAACTTGAAGTTGAAATAATGGGATGATTCACCGTGAAAAAACTCAATGTTAGATAAAATAGTGTCAGATAAATATTTAAAGTTAAAAATCTCATGTAGAAAGTCTAAGTTAATCATAAAATCAAAGTGAGTCAAAACATATCCATGCCTTAGCTATTTATCGCATAAATTTATCTATCATAGATATCAAGAGTTTCATAGGCACCTGTTAAAAAAAGATAGCAGGCCCCAAGTGGAGTCACGCAGGCTAAAGTTCCACGTTACCAATCAAAATGTAAGTTGTTTATTTGTAAGATCTGACCTTCCCAAAAGTCAGGAGAGAAATGATAGCCCCATTTCCAAACAAACATTTCCAAACAAAACCCAGGAGATTTCACAGCAACCGACCTACCAGAAGGGCCCGGTAAACCTGAGAAACATAACAGGGAAGTCTCCTCTGCGTAAACCCACACTCTACTGAGGGTAACCAATGTGCCTTTTGCATTCTGCTGTCTTCTTGTTCCTACTAAAGCTGCCTTACTGAGGACAACTATTCTAAGATGCCTGGTGGAGCTCCTTACTATTTTGTAGAGTGGACGTTGCCCAGTTCATGAATCACTAATAAAAGCCAATTCGATCTTTGAAACTAAATTGGTTGAAATTGTGTTCTTTGCCACACATTTTCCATTCACAGCCTGAACTTCTGATTTCCTTGATCCTCCCAATTCCTTTCAACAACATAGGCTTTCAGAAACTGTCCCTTCAAAACAGACTTTTCCTGTCAGAGAATCATTTAGTTTATCTACATAGAGCCTGACATGCTCTAGAATCAATTTCCTATGACCCTCACAAAAGCGTAACATTTCAGAGGTGAAAGAAACCTTGATGCCACGAGTGCAACTTTCACCTGAAACGTGACCTTGGATTGCAGAGTCATCATCTGTATATATGACAAGGGAACACCTCTTCTAGCTGGCCCACTTCCACTCACAGATGACGTGATTCTAAATTTTCTTTTCCATTGACCTAACATTGATATCTCAACCTATCGTGCTTTATTGCTGACTTCTGAAATCTTTCAAGATAACTAAAAATCTCTTCTGTATAATGACTCATTTCATATTTCAAATATGAAACCCATTTCAGTATTTAAATGTATTTTAAATATAGCAACCAAGGAAATGATTAAAGAATACTGTAACCATAGAGGGTATTTAAAACCAGTAAAAATGATATGTTAAAAGTATACTTAATAACATGTGAACATGCTCATGAATGACAGTCAGTAAAAAAGATATAAATCTGTATAAGAACTATGATTACAAGTGTGTGTGTGTGTGTGTGTGTGTGTGTGTGTGTGTGTGTGGTGGAGAAAGAGTGAAGACAGAGGGAAATAATGAATAAGAAAATTAAGAGAATTTGAAAAGCCTGGGAGAGAATAAATGTGAATAGTGTTATCGTTGGTGGCACCATGAACCACTAGCATGGGGAGAAATAACAGATACAGGTGATGGGGAGGAAGGCAGCAAATCACACTGCCATGTGTGTACCTATGTAACAATCTTGCATGTTCTTCACATGTACCCCCAAACCTAAAATGCAATAAAAAGTATATATATAAAAAAAATACTTCTTTGTATTTTCCAATATGAGCCTTGAATTCATGCCTTTACAGTTACTGTGTGTATCTCTGCACTCACACCCACCTTATACTCTTTACAGTTAATTTCACTGAAATACCAAGTATTCCTCAGCTGATGATTCTGAGTCCCTTGCCCTCTACTCTAAACACACCCCAGTTTGTGCATGTGCCTCTTTCTGGAACTGCCAATAACTACACACAGTGTCCCAGGTGTGGTGCGAATAGCTCAGATGGAGCGGATAAGGGTCTCCTTTGCCCTGGACAAGGTCTTTCTATCCATGCATCTGAAATTGTCTTCCTTCTAGTGGCATATCATCTGGAATCTCATGTTCACCTTCAAATCAACTAAACATAGATGTTCTTTTAAAAAATGTTTTGCTAACAGCATTTTAATAAGTCTTTATTCTTAGTTCTGGCCATCAAAATGACCAATTAATTGAAATACTTATATCAATTATTTGATCTGATATAATATATAGTTTAAAATACAAGGAGAATTGTCAAGTTTCCAAAGGATAGTCATTCGATATTATGGGTTGAATTGTGTCCTTCAAAAAGCTATACTGAACTGGCGAATCTAGAACCTGTGAATGTGACCTTATTTGGAAATAGGGTTTTTGCAGATGGAAGCAAGTTATGAGGTCATATTGGATTAGGGTAGGCTATGGTTGTGGGCATGTCTGTGTTCCAATAAAACTTTATTTTCAGAAACAGACAGTGGGCCAAGTTTGGTTCATGGGCTACAGTTTGCTGATGGCTACTGAAACTGTTTGAGGAAGATAATGTTCTTACTGGGTTTACAGGTGAGAGAAGTGAGGCTGAAAGTTTATAATATTGTAGAAAGTCACACAGTGAATACAGGGTAGCTCTGGAGTTCCAACTGACACCACATCTCCAGAAGCCACCACTGTAATCACTTGGCTACACTATCTTTAGAGGCAAGAGGCATTTTGTGCTTTTGTTAAAAGTATACTAACTGGCTGTGCGTGGTGTCTCACGATTGTAATACCAACACTTTGGAAGGCGAGGCGGGTGGCTTGCCTGAGCTCAGGAGTTCAAGACCAGCCCGGGCAACATGGGGAAACCCTGTCTGCACTATGAAAAAAAAAAATTAGCCAGGTGTGGTGGAGCATGCCTGTGGTCCCAGTCACCCAGGAGGCTGGGGTGGGAGGATCACTTGAGCCTGGGAGGCAGAAGTTGCAGTGAGCCAAGACTGAGCCACTACGCTCCAGCCTGGGTGACAGAGTGAGACCCTGCCTCATTTTAAAAAACAAGTGTATTAATTAAATAATGAGCTTT
>PVKV010025365.1:0-29770 GCA_004027835.1 Alouatta palliata
CTTTTGTTGCCAATGCTTTTGGTGTTTTGGTCATGAAGTCCTTGCCTACGCCTATGTCCTGAATGGTTTTGCCTAGATTTTCTTCTAGGGTTTTTATGGTGTTAGGTCATATGTTTAAGTCTTTAATCCATCTGGAGTTAATTTTGGTGTAAGGTGTCAGGAAGGGGTCCAGTTTCTGCTTTCTGCACATGGCTAGCCACTTTTCCCAACACCATTTATTTATTTTTGATAGATACAGGGTATCACCGTGTTGGTCAGGCTGCTCTCAAACTCCTGGCCTCAGGGGATAAACCCACGTAGGCCTGGTGAAGTGCTGAAATTACAAACGCGAGCCTAAGCACCTAGCCAATACATACATACATATATATATATATTTATATATATATATATATACACACACACACATATATATATAAGTAGCATATATATGACATATTCTATATATAACATAGTATATATAACATATATATAATACATATCATATATAACATAATATATATCATATATGTATATATATGTGTGTATATATATTTGTGTGTGTGTATATATATGTATATATATATATATTTTGAAACAGAGTCTTGCTCTGTCACCAGGCACCAGGCTAGAGTGCAGTGGTGCAATCTAGGCTCACTGCAACCTCCGCCTCCCAGGTTCAAACTATTATCCTGCCTCAACCTCCCGAGTAGCTGGGTCTACAGGTGCGTGCCACCATGCCCAGCTAATTTTTGTATTTTTTAGTAGAGACGGGGTTTCAGCATGTTGGCCAGGATGATCTCGATCTCTTGACCTCATCCTGTGCCCACCTCAGCCTCCCAAAGTGCTGGGATTACACGTGTGAGCCACTGCGCTCGGCTACTAGTCTGTATTTTTTAAATGTTTTCTTATTTTTGGTGGAGATTGCAAGGTAGAGTTAGGTACTTTGAAGCTAGATTTTGACTGAAATATGTGCATGCTAATATTCTGTCTGTGAATATGTTTCCTTTGGGCTGCCATGCTTGGATAAGCAAGTCAATGGACATATGAAGATAATAGATGAGCCTGATGTAGAAAGTGTAGATGACGTTTTCTACTGGAATGCTTTGGTTTTCAGTACATGCTTCTCTTATTTTTTAAGTCAAATTAGTTTTAAAATACTAAATTGAAATTTAGGGGGAGACAGTCTTGCTCTGTTATCTAGGCTGGAGTGCAGTCTCACAATCTTGGCTTCCTACTCTCCACCTCCCAGGCTCAAGTAATCCTCTCACATAAGCCTACGAAGTAGCTGGGACTAAAGGCACACACCACAATGACTCACTCATTTTGGTATTTTTTTTTGTAGAGATAGTTTCTCATTATGTTGCACAACCTCGTCTTGAACTCCAAACTCAAGCGATACACCTACCTTGGTTTTGCAATGGGCTGGGATTATAAGAGTGAGCCACCAAGCTTGGGTAAACTGAATTTTTTTTAAGTAAATTGATTAGTGCTGGGTGTGGTGGTGCACATTGGTTATCTCAACACTTTGGGAGGCAGAAGTGAAAAGATTATTTAAGACCAGGAGATTGGGCCAGGCGCAGTGGCTCTTGCCTGTAATCCCAGCACTTTGGGAAGTTTACATGGGCTGATCATGAGGTCAAGAGATCGAGACCATCCTGGCCAACATGGTGAAACCCCATCTCTACTAAAATACAAAAAAAATTTAGCGGGGTGTGGTGGTGTACGCCTGTAATCGCAGCTACTCAGGAGGCTAAGGCTGGAGAAGTCCTTGAACCCGAGATTGGGAGGTTGCAGTGAGCTGAGATCATGCCACTGCATTCCAGCCTGGCATCTGGTGACAGAGCAAGACTGTGTCAAAAAATAAATAAATAAATAAAAACCTGGAGGTTGAGACCAGCCTGGGCAATATAGTGAGACTTTGTCTCTACAAAAATAACAAAAAAGCAGCCTATCATAATGGTACGCAGCTGTAGTTCCAGCTACTCAGGAAGTTGAGGTGGGAAGATTGCTGGAGTTCGGGAGGTTAAGATTGCAGTGAGCCATAATCATGCCACTACATTCCAGCCCTGGGTGACAGAGTGAGACCCTGTTTCAAAAAAAAAAATTTGATAAGAAAGTCTTTATGCAACTCATTATAATTTTTTAAATGGAAACTCAAGCTTGATATTATCGCAACAGTGTGTCCCCGAGAAAGTGTCAGAGCCTTTACCTAGACCTTCCAATGGGAAAAAAAAAAAAAAAAAAAAAAAAAACCACACACACATACAGTATAGTCAATGTAAAAGGAGAAGGTAAGAATACTATTTTATTTCAAAAGGCATTTCATGGAATTTTTGTTTTTAAATATGAGCACTAATGTATTCAAATAGCTAAAGAAAATGTTCTATTAAATGTATAATAAGGAAAGGAGAAGTAAAATGGTGATAAGTTGTGTATCTATTAGGGGTCAGAAGTTGATTCTATTGAGAGTAGCACTAAAGGAGCTGAATTGTTAGTTCCCATTTTAAGATACTCTAAGATCTGAGGCAAGTCAGGAAAGAGGGAAGAGGAAATGAATAAAAGAAAGAATGAGGAGGGCAAAGTGTACATGGAATAAATGAAGAAACAGGAAGTGGGTGTATGTAAAGGAGAGCAGTAAAGTCAAACTGATTTGTAGAAGGAAGAGCAGGCTGATAGAAATAGGAAAGAAGGTAAGGTCAGCTTCCAGCCCCAAAATGTGTCAGAGAATGAGAGTCACATCTTCCTGCTCTTGCTGTCATTCTCACTATTGCAGAGGCATAAGTCCTGAGGCACCTCACCACACAGACCTGTGTTTTATCTACCATAGATGAATATCACCATAAATGGTCAGCCATGTATGGCCATAATTTGGTTTTATAGAAAATGTCATAATTTCATCAGACAGTATCATATAGGCCAAATTAGCATAATTGAATTGTGTCTTGTGATTTATGGAGAGGAATTTAGAGAAGGTATAGCCCGATTAAAAGTTTATTAGAAACATAATGGCTTATAATGCAGAATTAAATTCAGGGAGTTAATAGGGAAGAAATTGAGGCTAAGTTCCAGATGGATGATTAAGGTAAACAAACGTGGATGCACATTAGTGTAGAACAGGGCATCCAAATTTTCATGAATTAGAAGAGGAGCTTCTGGAAAATAGACATTGTCATTCAGCACGTGTGGGATTCTGCATTTCTCAGGAGTACTCAGGTGGTATTTGTGCTGTTCCTTGGACACAGGTCTAAATAACAAGGAACTAGCCTTCTTTAGAGAAATCTGGGAAAAGAACCATTGGACAGCAATTTTAAAACATAACAGAATCAAGGGAAGGCATTAATCTCCTTTTATTTCTGAATTAGGATTCTGGCCACAGAGGAATCAGAATGAGATGAAAAAAAGAATTATTGGTGTATACTACTGCTGAATACAGATGAAAAAAGTGGTCACAATTATCCATAAAAAGCAGTTAGGAAGAGAAGCATCAGGATGACAGATCTAAAGATTACTTTTGCAAAGGAAGAGGGATTGTGAAAGGGCAAAGAGGGGGGGAAAAGGGTTTCTTGGGGGACTTTGGAGTTAAAACAAAGGGAACTTGAGACACCTCACTTGCAGTTCCTTGGGCAGACGCCCCATCTAGCAAAAGTGGTGATTACTGTGGAGAGTACTGGAGGCAGGAGGAGTGCTAGAATTGGGGTAAAGCACAGCAGCCAATTTCTCTTCCTAACTGTCAGGCCTCAGAGCAAGAAGTTTCTTTGACGTCAGTGAATAAGATGTGATTAAGTTGCATTTTGGCTAATTTTGGGGAGCGGGGGGCGTGTCAGCCAGTTCTTTGATATGATAGCTGTTTTATACAAGTTGTTTACAGAGTAAGATGACATATCAAACTTAGCTAATTTTAGAAGCAGTTGTAGTATAAAGTTTATTCTGTGAATACCAGAATTGTCATTTTCTAAGAATACTGCACTGATCTTGAAATATAAAAGTTTATTCTTTTCTATCAAAACTGTGGCAATTCAATGTTTTCTCTTTTGGTAAATATTTTGATACTGAAAGTTTATTCTATATGGTTTATTTGATTGTATTTTAAGTCTTGCATGAGTGGATCAAGGAAATCTTAAGGTCATATAAGAGGATATGAGAAATGTAGGTGCTTCAGTAGCCACGTGGGCTAGCGAAAATAAGAATTTTGAGAAACTGTTATTTCATAAGTGTGTATCATAGCTGATCAATTTAGAACACTTTCTTTGATGAGAGATGAATCACACATTCACCTAAACTGGCATCCCAACTGTCTATTTCCTAAGTGACAGGACAAGGGGAAGCACATGATAAATATTCATGCTGTTCTGGCATCAACGCCTCTGATGTTTCGAGTTTAAATACTCTGTAGCATTCATCATCAGCCTTGACATTGATTCTCTCGGGTTATGATTTGCTCCACTGTTTAATGGTCCCTTTTATCCTTATCAGCTCAACATGTTCACATTAATATTCATACTTCTCTACTTTAGTTATAGGCATTTGAAACAATCTCACTTTTGAAATATAAACTTTGTGATTTAGGGATCCTATATTTCTATTTTACTCAGCATATTTCCATCACGTTGCTGTCCTAGGCAATGAAAAGAAGATGCCAGAAAGAACCCTCAAAACCTTAAGTAATTGTTTTCAGAGCCAGGCATGAGGACTCAGCTTGATACCAACACTGCATGAATGTTTGGTTGGCCCTGTCGTATCTACATATAATTGATAACACGTCCCCTTTGCTTTGTAGGGCCTCCTGAATAACATCTTTCATTGAAGATAATTATATATATTTATTTTTAGTTACTTTCTATTGTATAAAATATATATGATTTATTAGTTATTTTCTTTTAAAACCCATTCAGCCTACCACTGAAATGGAATATGCTGTTGTGAGAGAAGCAGTACAAAGAAAGAACATACAGACATTGAGAGCAGGTACATTTCCAATACAAATGCAATGCTGGAAATAAGTACATTAAATGATTAAAGTACTCACATTTTTCTTACCCCTAATTCTTTTTATTGTAAATTGAATGGAAGGCATTGACATTAATCTTATTGTTGGTATCCATATTTCAATAAAATTAAATTTAGAAGTATAAGAAAACAAGATTTTAAAAATAAGAATTTTAACTCAGATGTTTCTATTTTAATATTTTGAATAACATAACATTTCCAATATGGAATTTTTATATTTGTCAGGGATTCAGAGCAGTGAATTTTGACGTTCTAAGATATTTCCAGTGTCTTATGTGCTAGTTGGAGTTCTGATATTTACCTAAAAGAATGCTTTACTTAGATATTATTTCTGAATTAACGTTAGAGACTTCCTGTTAATGTTCTCACACCAATGATCTGAAGCCAATGAGATGTCCTAACGAGCAGACTGTGCACATGTGTGTGTGTATGGCTGTGTGTATGGGTGTGTTTGTGGCATCTTTGATTATTAAAAACTAGGAAAGTCATTTATAACTGGAAGACAGTCTGTTTTGAGACTTTTTGGTATAAAAGTTTTTTAAAAAAATAATTGCATAGAGGGGACCAACATCATGAACATCATTGAGGCTACCAACATCACTGGCTGTTTTCCATTTCAATACCTTTTAAAATACTTAACTATATTGTGATGCTCAGAACTAATATGCAGAATTTTTCTTTGTGTCCTAAAATGGAATGTGAGTGTTCTACACTTTACATATATTTCTGCCACTTTCTTTTGGGTACTGTGTATTATATTTGCAGATGTATCCACATTGATACAATTAGCTCTGGTTTAATTCATTTTACACTTTTCATTGTATTCCCTTATAGCACTCTACCACATTTAATTAGACTCTTCTGTTGCTGATAAATGAAGAAAGAAAAAAAAAGAAAAAGAAAAATAGGTTAGGTGTGGTGGCTCACACCTGTAATCCGAGCAGTTTGGGAGGCTGAGGCGGGCGGACCAGAAAGTCAGGAGATCGAGACCATCCTGGCCAGCATGGTGAAACCCCATCTCTATTAAAATATAAAAAAATAGTTGGGCATGGTGGCTTATGCCTGCATTCCCAGCTATTCGGGAGGCTGAGACACAAAAATCGCTTGAACCCAGGAGGTGGAGGTTGCAGTGAGCCAAAATTGTGCCCCTGCACTCCAGTCTGGCAGCAGAGCAAGACTCTGTCTCAGACAAAAAAAGAAAAAGAAAAAAATGTCAGATTAAAAGGAGCTTTTGTTTAATCAGTTTGTATCTGTGAATATTTATTATATGAGAGTTTAAGGCTGAGAAGTTCAGAATGCAAGCGTGTACCACCATATTTTACAAATGCCCTTAGAATTACGACTCACGAGCCTTTAGCCTATGAAGTTACAACAATTCATTCCTCTAAAGAAGCTTACTGCACTGTTCTCTTAAAAAATAAAAATAAAGACTGAAAATAGCAAATGACATTGTCTTATTTGACCTCTTGGACATCTTCGAGTGAAACTGCAATTTACTCATGCCAAAATTCAGAACCAACTTTTTTTTTTTTTTTTTTTTTTTTGAGACGGAGTTTCGCTCTTGTTACCCAGGCTGGAGTGCAGTGGCGCGATCTCAGCTCACCGCAACCTCCGCCTCCTGGGTTCAAGCAATTCTCCTGCCTCAGCCTCCCGAGCAGCTGGGACTACAGGCACGTGCCACCATGCCCAGCTAAGTTTTGTATTTTTAGTAGAGACGGGGTTTCACCATGTTGACCAGGATGGTCTCGATCTCTTGACCTCGTGATCCACCCGCCTCGGCCTCCCAAAGTGCTGGGATTACAGGTGTGAGCCACCGCGCCCGGCCAGAACCAACGTTTTGAACAATATATATATACAGTTTGTGAATGTCTCATGATCATGAGCCCTTGATGATGAAATGGGCTTTCAAGTTTTACTTCTGCATTTTTTGCTCTTTCTCTTGTCTTGTCTTACAAAAGCTTAAATTCAATAGTTTTATTTCTACAGAACAGAGGAGTATAATTTTTTAATATATTTCTGTCTTGTCTCATGGCATTGTGAACTCTTCAGATCAGGTGTGGACCTAGACTTATTTTTGCATGGGAGCAATTAGGTTGGTTTCTTTGTTGTTGTTGTTGTTGTGGAGACAGTCTTGTTCTGTGATGTGGCTGAGTGGATAAGCTCTTACAGCAGTAATCTTTCCAGCGGTTCTTTCTGCGGGAGGTAAAATGGCAGGTGAATTTGGGCCTTGTTCTATGTAGGGCAGAGCACATAGTTACAACGAAGTGAAACACCCAGCGCCTTCCCCAAGAGTACTGACCAGAGCAACACATTAATATCTCTTGAGCTCTTCTCCACTGGCAGATTGAAAGTTTTTGCAAGAGTCCCTGTTTCTGGTCTGATTCTTTTTTTGCTGACTTCTGGTGATAGGGTGTTCTACCCTAAACTGAACAGTTTTAACTGAAGAGTTAGAATGTGGTGTTGTTAAAACAAAGTAAGTGCAGTAGTTCCCCCTTAACTGTGGGAGATACATTTCGAGGCCCCCAGTGAATGCCTGAAAGCACAAATAGTACTGAACCACTCACTGTTTTTTATTCTATTCTTACATATCTATGATAGTTTAATTTATAAATTAGGCACAGTAAGAAATTAACAACTAATAATAAAATGGAAAATTATGATTATATGCTGTAATAAAAGTTACTTGAATGTGGTTTCTTAAAATTTATGGTATGGTTCTCGCGTGTTTTTCCTGTGATGTGAAGTGATACAGTGCCTACGTAATGAGATGAAGTCAGATGAATGTCATGTAGTGTTAGGTCACTATTCACTCCCGACTCAAAGTCAGAAAAAAAGATGATCAGCTGTGAGTGTTCCTGGACCTTCAGGCCTTCATGATGTTGATGGCTGGTTGCAGCAGGAGACCGTGCTGATGACTAGGGCTGGACAACACAGGCAGTGTGAACGCACTGGACAAAGGAATGATTCGCAATGGCATGGACAGAGGGCAAGAGCTCAAGATTTTATTGTGTTTCTCAGACTGGCACACTAACACTTATGACTTGTTTATTTCTGGAGTTTTCAATGTAATCTGTTTGCAATACAGTTAACTGTTAGTGGGTATAACCACATAATTCAAAATTGCAGATGTGAAATCTGTTTGGACTTTGACTCATTTCTTGATGTACAATTCTTAAAATCCTTAGGATTTCCAAGGTGATGTCTTTTAGTATGCTACTGACCAATGGCTGGAAGCTCCTAGGTAGATTCAGGATGGGAACAGGTACCATCCTGAAGACATGCCTGATTAGAGGGTTGAGATCTTGGGTCTCACTCTGCAAACTCTGGGGAGGAGAGAAGGGCTGAAAGTTGTCAGTCACCAACAGCCAGTGATTGATTAGTGATGCCTAGGTGTTGAAGCTTCCATAAAGACCCAAAGGGACTGGGCTTGGAGAGCTTCCCGATTGCTGAATACATGGAGGTTCCTGGAGGGTGATGTGTCCTGAGAGGGCATGGAATCTCTGTGCCACTAGCCCCATACTTTGCACTATGCATCTCTCATCTGTACCTTTTGTAGTGTCATTCATAGTGTGCTGGTATGTTTCCTGAGTACTTTGAGCCATTCCAGCAATTCAATTTAACCCAAAGAGGGAGTCCTGGGAACCGCCATTTGAAGCTGATTGGTCAGAAGTTCTGCAGTTTCAGACTTAGGACTGATGTAGAGAGGCAGTCTCACAGGACTGAGACCTTTACCTGTGGAATCTGATGCTATCTACAGGCAGAGTGTGAGAACTGAATTCGATGACACCCAGTTTGTGTCATCTGCAGAAGTGACTGCTTGCCTGTTGGTGGGGAGAACCTCTCCACGTTTGGTCACAGAATCCTTCATTGTTGATGACTTGCTGTGGTGTGAGAGCAGAGAAAAACATGGCAAATGTGTCTTTTCCACACATAGTGGATAAGGGGTACTGCTATTTACCCTAGTTTAACTGCCCCCCTCATATTTTGGTCCAGAAATCATGGTGTTTGACACTGGTCACTGGTGCTTAATAAATACAAAGTAAGGGAATTAAGAGTTCTTACTGCATTAATTACATATCAATAGGCATAATTTATATTAATTCTAATAAGGGCCAAGATATGCTCCCAAATGAATGCTTTGTAACAAAGCATCAGTCTTACACTTTACTTTTTTTTTTTTTTTTTTTTTTTTAAGACAGGTTTCACCATGTTGGTCAGGCTTGTCTTCAACTCCCGACCTCAGGTGATCTGCCCGCCTTGGCCTCCAAAGTGCTTGGATTACAGCCATCAGCCACCATGACTGGCAGTCCTATACTTTGAAGAAAAATGATCTAAATCATGTACACAACTGTGCATACTTTTTTTTTTAAATGAAGGTAGCATCTTGCTATGTTTCTTAAACTGGTCTCAAACTTGTGGGTTTCTCAAGTGATCCTCCTTCCTCAGCCTCTCAAATAGTTGTAATTACAGGCATGCATCATTGTACTTTCTTATGGTTTTAATATTCTATATATTATTGATTTAAAATGCATTTTACCTTTTCCTTTAATAGATTCCGGGAGTTCTGATGAATCTGCAGTCAGGTAGGATTTAACAGACTTAAAACTTAGGTTAAATAAGAAAACATAGATGGAAGAAACTAGTATCTATTGAGTGTTGTATTCTGGGCTAACCATCCTATTACGTGCTATGCATTTACCTCATAAAGCCATCACAACGTCTGTCTTCCTATAACCCATTGTTTATTAAATAGGCAACTGTGGTTTAGAGAGGTTCATTAATTGGATCATCATCCCATAGTTCACAAAGTAGCTGACCCACAGTTTGACGATCAGCCTATGTGGCTTTCAAATCTTTTCCCTTGTTCCTCAGCACAGACTGATAGATATCTGTGCAGCACTTTGATCAAGGTATAGGTCTCAATAAGATTAATCAGATAAATTATTTTAATTAATGTCTGAAGTAACAAGTTTAAATAAGTTAATCTCTCATTTTAGGTTACTGTTAGAAATGAGGTTAGTCCTTGTGTTTGTCCCAATAAATTTGACAATTTTTATGATAACCAGTATCTTTTTTTTTTTTTTTTTTTTCAATTAACCATCAAAGCCTTTAGGGCAGAATAAAGCTTTGGCCATCAGGCTGGAAGTTTTATAAAACCAAGATTTGGCAAGTCTTGGAGAGAAATTATTTAACTTCCCAGTTTTGTTTTCCATATAGGCTAGTATTTCTGCCTGCTTCCATAATGCTTTTTTATTTTTCCATGACTTTTCTTCCATGGTGTTTCTTTTGTTATGTTTTGAAATTCTACTGGCTGTGTATTCCAAATTTTCCTATAGACAGAACCAAAAGCACACAGAATTACAGAAATGTAAGGAGTCTTAGGACTAATTAAAATATCTTCTAGTACTTCAATCTGTGTTGAATGTTCTGGTCAAGTGATTTTCTAGATAGAGAACTTAAGACTCAAAGAGATTAGGATGTTTTTTTTTTCCTTTGGATATAAGACATGGTAGAAATGAGATTTCACCTCGTTTCCTTCTTTTTTAGTCTATTGGCATGTTTTGTTGTTGTTGTTTGTTTTTTCAGACAGTTTCGCTCCTGTTGCCAGACTGGAATGCAATAGCACAATCTTGGCTCACCACAATCTTTGCCTCCTGGGTTCAAGCGATTCTCCTGCCTCAGTCTCCTATCTGGGATTACGAGCATGTGCCACCATGCACAGATAATTTTGTATTTTTAGTAGAGATGGTGTTTCGCCATGTTGGTCAGGCTGGTCTCAAACTCCTGACCTCAGGTGATCTGTCTGCCTTGGCCTCCTGAAGTACTGAGATTACAGGTGTGAGCCACCATGCCTGGCGTGGCATTTGTTTTAGTAATACAAAGAGGAAGTGAATCTGGTGCACCTAGTGGATTGAATGAGAATGGAATTAGCTGGTGAACCTAATGGATATGGCTAAGAATGGAATGGGCAGGGGAAGGCCAAGTTTGAAGAGAAGCAACACTGGATACAGATTATTAAACAAGAGATTAGAATATTAGGGTTTATGACAAGTCTGATAAATTACAAAGATGAAGGACACAAGATAGCAGAAATTATCTACAAAGGCACATTAAAATAGAGGGCTCTGGGAAGCTCTAAACAGTTTGCTGTGCTCTTTTTAAATCAAGAACTGACAAACTTGAAGACTTTTGCTGTAAGATGCTAAAACATTTGGAGACACTGGGAGGAGTCTCTATAGCAGACAGAAATGTGGTATCATCTAATTCCATCCTGACTTACAGAGGAGGCTCAGAGCCCCTTGGGTACAGATGGGCCCCAGATGGCTGAACTACACAGATCTGTGGCGCATGGCAGGGGTCTCCTCATCTCTGCCTCTTTTCCTAGTTCACTGATGTCCTTCCCATATCCATGTAGACTGGGTCAGGGGTGTCATTGGCTGTCAACTCAGTCATGAAGTTCAGCTGGGTAGTTAGAGGTGTCTGTGCTGGTAGTTGGTAGAGACTCCAGTTAGGATGTTATTCAGGAACAGGGATATAGAGCACTACTACTCCTGGCCATTTCAGGCCATCTTTACAGGAATCTGTGCTTTCAAAGACTGAAGATTTGAAAATTGGAAACTGCCATGGAGCCCTGCATAAGTGGAATCTGGAAGTGGGCACCCATAGGAAGAAAGGTATTTAGATAGTACTTAGGGAAACAGAGGTACAACTGCCAGGACTCTGTTTTTCCAGCAGTCTCTCTCATTGGATTATCTGAGTGCCTATGAAGGTTTTAAGGGCTTACTAGTTGATGAGGTCCTGAATAAGGTAGGATCTATAGAGTGAAAATAATTGGATTTTTATAATTGCTAATGTTTTAATCGTTCTGGGAAGAGTATCCTCAATAAGACAATACACCTTCATTATTAGACTTTTATACATTTAGCTCTCACACATTTCAAACATAGTAGGGGATTCTCTGTACTCTTTAGGACAAAGGAAAGCATTGGGACCTTATGTGGTTTTCATGCTGAGGAATCAAGACTGCCATTTTCAAGTGACACAGATTGGTCTTTTAACCAGAAATAGATAATGGACAAGAGACAGTGGATCTTTCTACCTTGTTTTACATCATAAGGTTCCTTCCAGTTTAGGTGATAAAAGTTATGTCATCCATTAATTTAGTTTGATGTTCTGCTTCAGGACAGATAATTTGTGAGGGTAAGTTACTGTCAAGCTCTGCAAATATATTGTCTGTCACTATTTGTTACGGAGCTCAAAGTTAGTTTTCAACGAATATTTTATAGATTTAGACAGCTAACCAAAATCTATTTTTAGAACATAGGCCATATTTAAATTGTATCAAGAAGTGTCATTTAATATACAGATGGCTGACGTTTTCCCAGATTGTGTTTTAGTTTTTTGGACAGGGAAGCTGAATATGAACTGGCAGTTAAAAAGTTTGTTTAAAAAAAAAAAAATCAACTTGCTCATTTATATTGTATATTTTTGCCCTAAGGCATTTTCCATGAACTGTGTGTGGATTCATGCCCGAAACCAGCTGATGAAGACTTGACTGTTACTATCAAGGTACAGTGGACTCTTGTAAAATTTTCTCACTCAGTCAACTTTTGCAGAGTATTTACTTTTAAAATTTGGCAGTGGTTTACCTATTACTGTTTTACAATGGTTATGGAAAGTTGGTTAGATAAAACCATACACATATGGCTAGTTGATTAAAAATTTTTATTTATGGCCGGGCGCGGTGCCTCATGCCTGTAATCCCAGCACTTTGGGAGGCCGAGGCGGGTGGATCACGAGGTCAAGAGATCGAGACCATCCTGGTCAACATGGTGAAACCCCGATTCTACTAAAAATACAAAAATTAGCTGGGCATAGTGGCACGTGCCTGTAGTCCCAGCTACTCCGGAGGCTGCGGCAGGAGAATTGCTGGAACTCAGGAGGCGGAGGTCGCGGTGAGCCGAGATTGGGCCATTGCACTCCAGCCTGGGTAACAAGAGCAAAACTCCATCTCAAAAAAAAAAAAAAAAAAAATTTTATTTAACGTTGGTAACTAACAGAAGATTGATAAGAACTGTGGCAGGGTTGGGGCTGAACAAAAATGAACTGGAGAATACATAGCAACAGAGAAATCACACTAGGAAATGCTTTCCCCAATAGAGAAAATATGAAATTTGGTTAAGGTTTAATTAAATATTAATACTTTGACTTTTAAATCATACTAGTGTGATATCTACATTTTTGGCAGTATAAATCTTCAGTGGATCAAATTACATGTGGCAATCATGGAATCTCCCTGGCAACTTTTAGTTGAAAAACTGTACAACAAATAACATATAGCTGTTTTTCTTGGACACTTTTATTTGGGTAGTATATACTTGGTAGGAGAGATTGTTCCTCTACTTATATTATTGGTTAGATAGTGAGACTAAAATATTAAAAATTGTAGGAAAAAATAGCTGGATGTGGTGATACATACCTGTAGTCCCAGCTACTTGGGAGTTTGAGGTTGCTTGAGCACAGCAGTTTGAGAACCACCTGGGAAGCATAACAAAACTGCATTTGATTTATTTTTAAAAATTACACTAAGTTCTGGGGTACATATGCAGAAGGTACAGGTTTGTTGCATAGGTATACACGTACTATGGTGATTTGCTGCATCCATCCCCCTGTAATCTGCATTAGGTATTTCTCCTAATGTTATCCCTTCCCAATCCCTCCACCCCCTGCTATTCCTCCCTTATTCCCAACAGGCCCCGGTGTGTGATGTTCCCTTCCCTGTGTCTTTGTTTTCTTACTGTTCAACACCCACTTATGAGTGAGAACATGCAGTATTTGGTTTTCTGTTGTGTCAGTTTTCTGAGAATGATGGTTTCCAGTTTCATCCACATCCCTGCAAAGGACATGAACCCATTCTTTTTTATGGCAGCATAGTATTCCATGGTGTATATGTGCCACATTTTCTTTATCCAGTCTATCATTGATAGGCATTTGGGTTGGTTACAAGCCTTTGCTATTATAAACAGTGCTGCAACAAACATACGTGTTCATGTGTCTTTATAATAGAATGATATAATCCTTTGGGTATATATCCAGTAATGGGACAGCTGGGTCAAATGGCATTTCTAGTTCTGTATCCTTGTGGAATTGCCATATTGTCTTCCACAGTGGCTGAAGTAATTCACACTCCTGCCAACAGTGTAAATTCGTTCCGATTTCTCCACATCCTCTCCATCATCTAAAAAATAAAAATGATTTTTTGATGATCCCCATTCTTACTGGCATGAGATGGTATTTCAATGTGATTTTGATTTGCATTTCTCCAGTGACTAGTGATGATGAGCTTTTTTCATGTTTGTTGGCTGCATAAATGTCTTCTTTTAAGAAGTGTCTGTTCATATCCTTTGTCCACTTTTTGATGGGGTTGTTTTTTCTTGTAAATTTAATTTCTTTCTAGATCCTGGATATTAGCCCTTTGTCAGATGGGTAGATTGCAGAAATTTTTCCCCATTCTGTTGGTTCCCGTTCACTCCTATGATTTTTTTGCTGTGCAGAAGCTCTTAATTAAATCCCACGTGTCTGTTTTGGCTTTTGTTGCCATTGCTTTTGGTGTTTTCGTCATGAAGTTCTTGCCTATGCCTGTGTCCTGAATGGTATGACCTAGGTTTTCTTCTAGGGTTTTTATGGTGTTAGGTGTGAAGTTTAAATCTTTAATCCATCTGGAGTTAATCTCTGTATAAGGTGTAAAGAAGGGATGCAGTTTCAGCTTCCAGCAGATGGCTAGCCAGTTTTCCCAACACCATTTATTAAATAGGGAATCCTTTCCCCATTGCTTGTTTTTGTCGGGTTTGTCAAAGATCAGATAGTTGTAGATGTGTAGCATTACTTCTGAGGCTTCTCTTCTATTCCACTCGTCTATATCTCTGTTTTGGTATCAGTACCATGCTGTTTTGATTACTGTAGCCTTGTAGCGTAGTTTGAAGTCAAGTAGCATGATGCCTCTTGCTTTGTTTTTTTGTTGTTTGTTTTTTTGCTTAGGATTATCTTGGGCATGCAGGCTCCCTTTTGGTTCCATATGAAGTTTAAGGTAGTTTTTTCCAATTTTGTGAAGAAAGTCAATGGTAGCTTGATGGGGTAGCATTGAATGTATAAATTATTTTGGGCAGTATGGACATTTTAACAATATTGATTCTTCCTAACCATGAGCATGGAATGTTTCCCCATCCATTTCTGTCCTCTTTTATTTCCTTGAGCAATGGTGTGTTGTTCTTCAAGAGGTCCTTTCATCCCTTGTTAGATGTATTCCTAGATATTTTACTCTCTTTATAACTACTGTTAATGGGAGTTCACTCATGACTTGGCTGTTATTGGTGTATACGAATGTTTATGACTTTTGCACATTGTGTACTCTTAGCCTTTGCTGAATTTGTTTATCAATTTAAGCAGATTCTGGGATGAGACAATGGGGTCTTCTATATACACAGTTATGTCATCTGCAAATAGAGACAATTTGTCTTCCTCTTTTCCTAGCTGAATATCCTTTCTTTATTTTTCTTCCCTGATTGCCCGGACGAGAACTTATTTTGAGATATGTTCCATCGATACCTAGTTTACTGAGAGTTTTCAGTGTAAAGGGCTGTTGAATTTTGTCGAAGGTGTTCTCTGCATCTGAGATAATCATGTAGTTTCTGATCTTGGTTCTGTTTATGTGATGGATTATGTTTATAGATTTGAGTATGTTGAACCAGCCGTGCATTTCAGGGATGAAGCTGACTTGATGATGATGGATAAGCTTCTTGATTTGCTGTTGGATTCGGTTTGCCAGTATTCCCATCAATGTTCATCATGGATATCGGCCTGAAATTGTCTTTTTTAGTTGTGTCTCTGCCAGGTTTTGGTATCAGGATGATGTTGGTCTCATAAAATGAGTTAAGTAGGATTCCTTCTTTTTGTATTGTTTGGAATAGTTTCAGAAGGAATGGTACCAGCTCCTCTTTTTACCTATGGTAGAATTCGGCTGTGAACCCGTCTGGTCCTCGCCTTTTGTTTGGTAGGCCACTAATTGCTGCCTCAATTTCAGACCTTATTATTGGTCTATGCAGGGATTTAACTTCTTCCTGGTTTAGTCTTGGGGGGGTGTATGTGTCAGTAATTAATCCATATCATCCAGATTTACTGGTTTATTTGTAAGAGGTATTTGTAGTAATCTCTAATGGTAGTTTGTATTTCTGTGGGATCAGTGGTGATATCCCCTATATCACTTTTTATTACACCTATTCTTCTCTCTTTTCTATTAGTGTGCTTAGTGGTCAAGTAATCTTCCTGCTTTAGCTTCCCAAGTAGCTGGGACGGCAGGTGCACTGCTGCCATACCTGGCTTGCTTCATTTGTGTTCATGATGCATGCTCTTCTGGCATGTGGATGTGAACTGCTGGAATTAACATCCTCCCATTCACTGCAAAAACAGGTTCCCTGTTTTTTACTATTATGATCTGTGCTACACTGAGTGTTGTGGTGCCTGTCCTGGGGTACAGTGACAGGTGTATCCCTGCCTAGCTGACTCTGGAAAGTTTAAAGACAACAGTGGAGGCCGGGCACAGTGGCTCACACCTGTAATCCCAGCACTTTGGGAGGCAGAGGCAGGGGTGGATCACTTGAGGTCAGGAGTTCGAGGCAAGCCTGACCAACATGATGAAACCCTGTCTCTTCTAAAAGCACAAAATTGGCTGGGTGTGGTTGCTCATGTCTGTAATCACAGCTACTCGGGAGGCTGAGGCAGGAGAATCACCAGAACCCAGGAGGCAGAGGTTGCAGTGAGCTGAGATCATGCCATTGCACTGCAGCCTGGGTAATAAGAGGAAATCTCCATCTCAAAAAAAAAAAAAAAAAGACAGTGCAACTTACCATTTTTGCAAAGCTGGCCCTCTATCAGGAGATCATATAAAGATGCACTATGGAAATTCCCTTTTAAACACAGTTAAAAACAGTTAATGGGCCAGGCGCGGTGGCTCACGCCTGTAATCCCAGCACTTTGGGAGGCCGAGGCGGGTGGATCACGAGGTCAAGAGATTGAGACCATCCTGGTCAACATGGTGAAAACCCATCTCTACTAAAAATACAAAAATTAGCTGGGCATGGTGGCACGTGCCTGTAGTCCCAGCTACTCGGGAGGCTGAGGCAGGAGAATTGCTTGAACCCAGGAGGTGGAGGTTGCGGTGAGCCAAGATCGCGCCATTGCACTCCAGCCTGGGTAACAAGAGCAAAACTCCATCTCAAAAAAAAAAAAAAAAAAAAAAAACCAGTTAATGGTGAAGGATGACTTCAGATCATGCCAAATGTCTTTTCTGTCTTTTTATTATTAACTGTGTCATTCTTTTTGTAATGTGGTGCTCATTACAGCTATTCCTCCTTGGTCAGGTTGACAAAACTTTTCTGGCAAGGTTCTGTGAAGCAGCATTAAACAGTTTTATAAATATGAAACTCATCTGTTAAACTACCACCTGCTTCATGTTAGCTGAGTCGCAGATGCAATGTTTATGGAAGTTCTAGCCTTTTCAGCATTTGTGAAAGCACATTCATGCTGACATAGAATTTTCTTAGTCTTACCTTAAATCTCTGAGTCTGGACCTGCAGGAGAGATGGTGTTCACATTCAAGCCTGCATCAGAATGACCTGGCTAGCTTAATATATTTTGGTTGATTGATTGAGATGAAGTCTTACTCTGTCTCCCAGGGTGGAGTGCTGTGGAGTTCTGCGGCGTGATCTTGGGTAACTGCATCATCCGTCTCCTGGGTTTAAGCGATTCTTCCACCTTAGACTGAGTAGCTGGGATTACAGGTGTGCAACATCACACTCGGCTAATTTAAAAAATATTTTTAGTAGAGATGGTCTTTCACCATATTGACCAGGCTGGTCTCAAACTCCCGACCTCAGGTGATCCACTTGCCTTGGCCTCCCAAGGTGCTGGGATTACAGGCGTGAGCCACTGTGCTGGCAGATAGCTTGTTAATATAAAATGCAGCTTTCTGGGCCCCACTCAGATTTTTACTTTAGTAGGTCTGGGTGGGGCCTGAGTATCTGTATTCCTAACACATCCCCAGGTACCACTGCTGCTGGTTCAGATCGACATGTAGAGACACACTGGAGTTGATCCTCACTACTAGAAGTGTGGTCCATGGACCAGCAGCCATGGCATCACCTGCTGCTTCTTAACAGTGCAGAATTTTAGGCCTCAGCCCACATCCACTGAAACAGAATCTGAATTGTAACTAGTTCTCTAGGTGGTATGTATGGACATTAAAGTTCAAGAGACACTGGAAGAAAGTGGGAGTAAAGAAACTTTTTCTGGAAACTTTCAGCATTCCAGGCCATATGGTGTTTGTCACAAATGCCCGTCTCTTCCAGCATAGGGGAAAAGCAGCCTTAGATAATATAGAAATCGATGGGTCTGTGTTCCTGTAAAAACGTACGTAGAAAAACTAAAATTTAAATTTTACAGAATTTGCATCTGTCATGTAATACTGTTTTGATTTTTTCACCCTTAAAAGTAAGAAATCTTGGCTGGGGATTGTAGCTCATGCCTGTAATCTTAGCACTTTCAGAGGCTGAGGTGGGCAGACTGCTTCAGGCTAGGAGTTTGAGACCAGCCTGGCCAACAGGGTGAAACCCGGTCTGTACTAAAAACAAAAAATTAGCTGGTGTGGTACATACTTGTGGTCACAGCTACTCAGGAGGCTGAGGCAGGAGGATCACTTGTGTAAGGGTTATTGCTGAGTTTAAAATGAGGAAACTGAGACCAGCCTAGGAAAATAAAATGCTGATTTATTCAGTTTCCAGGTGAAGTTCTGTGGTCTGGAAAGGGGGGGCCAGAGAAGTTGCGCTTAACTTTTTAGGGCAAGGGGTTTTATAGGGAGTGAAGGCATTTGATTGGATACAGGGGAGACAAAGCATAAGGCACTTGACTGGACACTGGGACAAAGGACGTGTACAGGGCCAGTTACTACTGGTAGGTAGGCGGGAATCTTTGGTGAGTGGGCGGCCTTGGGGAAGAATGACCTAAACGGGGCAAAGTGCTATTGGGTAGGGTTTGGCGGGGCTTTGTGAAGTTTTTTGGGGGGGGTTTCAGCAGGGGGCTAGGTGTTGGGTGTAGAGTTTGCTTCAGGGGTGGGTGTTGGAGGCGGTGGGCTAGATGCTGGTCACAGAGTGATGACGTAATTCCCTGGCGCCAGGAGGGATGGGAGTTTCCGATCTCCCGGCAAGGCAACCGGCCTTACATTCTGACCCTTTTGATTGGACTTTGTTTTTTTCTGGCTACTTCCTGGTGAGTAGGGGCAACCTGGGGAAGGGGTCAGTTGGCTGGTGTCTCAATTGGGAGTTGGACATAGGGATGAAGTAGTATCTGGTTTACAGCTACCCTGGAGATTTTTTTATACGGGCCTGTAAAAACCTAAGAAAGAGAGGGGCTAACATTAGTAAGAGACAAACTATGATAAGAGGGGTGATGATGGGGGCCAGCCAGGTGAGCACAGGGGACTGCCACCAGTTAAGAGGCGAATTAGGCGTGTTCTGTCTTTTGTGGAGATTGTTTCTGAGGTGATAGAGATTGTTGACGTTTTCTTTTAAAAGGCCTGTCTTATTGATGTAGTAGTAACACTGTTTCTGGAAAAACAGGCAGGTACCTCTTTTTTCTGCCGTTAGTAAGTCTAAGGCTCTCCGATTTTGGAGGGTTATGTGAGCCAACAACGTGATTTGTCGTTGGAGGGAGGCCAGGGACGCAGCCGAGGCCTTAATTGCTGCATATAGTTTGTTTTCCAGCTCAGCATCCGCAGTAATGCTGTGGCCCAGGGCACCACTGCCTAATCCTGCTGCCGCCACGGCTGACACAAGGGACAGACCAACTACTACCGGAAGAAAGACGGCGTGTTTGCTCTGGTGGCTAGGCAAAGGAAAAGGAGTGACAGCAGCTCAGTTTCTCTGTAAACTTTTAGTTGAGGTATTCAAGTGGTGGGTATACAAGGAAAAGGAGATGAAGGGTTGATAGTTTCGCTTAGTGTTCCAGTACAACAGAAGAATCCCTCCTTGGTTATAGTAATGGAGGAAGTAACATTCATAGTGTTGTTACAAGTGAGTTTAGGGAAAGAGTCGTGGCCATAGCAGGCAGTGTTCCTTGAATAATGGGACATTGGTGACTATTAGTCTGTTACTTGAGTTTGTTGAAGTGTTGAGTTTTGTGTTGAGGGGGACCACTGCCCAGAGAGGCCTCGATGGTGAGTTTGGCCTGAGGGTGGTAGGGGATGTGTGGTTTCCCGGAGATGCTGAGAGACTCGGGAACCAGTTGGACCACCCGAGCTGTAAACGCTGGACCGTTGTCTGACTGGATGTTCACAGGTAAGCCAAAGCGAGGGATGACTTCCTGAATTACGAGGGAGGCTACGGTGTGTGCGGTCTCCCTGGAGGTGGGAAAGGCTTCAATCCACCCAGAAAAGGTATTTACAAAGGTTAGGAGGTAGCATAGCTTTTTGTGAGTAGGCACATGAGTAAAATCAATTTGCCAGTTTTGGGCTGGCAGGCTGCCACGCATTTGGTGGGTAGAAAACTGCGGCTTTGAGTTTCCCTGAAGTGAGACCTTGGAGCATGTAGTATACGCTTTGTGTACCTGCTTGTTTGTTGTAGGCCTGGTAAGAAAAAGAGGGGCTGTACAAAGCGATATAATGCCTTGGGCCCAACATGTAAAGATTGGTAAATTTCAGTAATAACTTTTGGGGCCTGTTTCCGAGGTAAGGGAATTTTGTTTTCCAGGAAGATCCAGCCCTGATTAGACTTGGTTTTCCCTTTTAATAAGAGAGCTTGTCTTTCTGCCGCTGTGTAAACTGGCGGTGTGGTTTTGGCAAGAAAAAGGACCGGAGTGGGGGTTGGTTTGGTATTAGCTAAGGATTTAGCCACGGCATTCGCTCTTGCATTGCCCCGGGAAACAGTGTACTCTTGGGCCTGGTGTCCCTGGTAGTGAATGATGGCAACCTCCTTGGGCAGCGACAGGGCTTGTAGGAGGTTAGAGATTTGGGTAGCATCGACCATGGGGGACCGTTTTGTAGTAAGGAATCCCCTTTCCTTCTGGAGGGCAGAATGACAGTGGGTGATAAGAAAAGTGTACTTTGAATCAGTATAGATATTTACCCGCTTTTTCTGTGCTAATGTGAGGGCCCAGGTTATGGCAATGAGTTTTGCCTTTCGTGATGTTGTTCCATCGGGGAGGCGGCGGGCCTGGCGTGTTGCTGAATCTGTGACTACTGCATAAGCTGCTTTTCGCTGTCCCTCAGCTATCATTGTGGAGCTCCCATCCACATATAGAGTGAGGTCTGGGTCAGGGAAAGGAAGGTCGGTTAGGCCTTCTCGGGGTTTGGTAAGTGTATTTATGAGTTTAGGACAGGAGTGGGTTGGGGATGGAGAGTGAGATGAAAGAGGAAGTAAAGTAGCCAGGTTGAGTGGAGAAGTAGGATGGAGGCTGACTGAAGGATTTTTATTGAAGAGTAGATGAAACTCCTGTAAGTGAGAGGGCCCTAGATGTGTGAGGGATTTGTGAGAGAGAAGGTCAGTTAGCCAATGAGGGGAGAACACTGAAATGGGCTGGCCTAAGGTAAGTTTGAGGGATTCCTTGGTTAGCTCTGTAGCTGCTCCTAGGGCTTGTAGGCAAGGCTGCCACCCTTGGACGGGAGGGTTCAGCTGTTTTGATAAGTAGGCTACTGGGCGATAAGTGGGGCCTAGGGATTGGGTTAAGACCCCAACCGCTATTCCCTGTTTTTCATCAGTGAACAGGTAGAAAGGGCGATTAAGATCCGGCAAGTGAAGGGGAGGTGCGGTGGACAGGGCAGTCTGCAAGGTTTTATAAGCTTGTTTAACAACCTCTGGATGGGAGATAGGTCCCGTGGGGGTGACTTTATCTACTGCATACAAGGGCTTTGTTAGGGTGGCAAAATTGGGAATCCAGTGTTGAAAGAATTTTACAAATCCTAAAAAGGAGAGGATTTCATTGGCCGTTTCTGGGGGCTGTAATGCAAGTAATGCCTTTTGGCAGTTTGTTGTTAAGCCTCTGGTTTGTGGAGTAAGGTGAATACCTAAGTAGATTACTGAGGTAACTGACAACTACGCCTTGGAGGGAGATACCCGGTACCCTTGAGGTCCCAGAAAGTTAAGGAGGAGCGGTATGCTGTTGAGACAGAGGGAGGGAGGGAGGAGCTACAAAGTAACAGGTTATTTACATACTGAAGGAGACTAGGTTGAAGGGGGCAGGAGTTAAGGTTAGCTGCTAAGGCTTGTCTGAAAATATGTGGGGGCTATTTTTAAAGCCCTGGGGCAGGACTGTTCAGGTTAACTGTTGTGACAAGTTAGAGTTGGGGTGTCCAAGTAAAGGCAAAAAGGAAGTAAGAGTTTGGGTGAAGGGGAATGGGGAAGAAGGCGTCCTTGAGATTAATGACTGTGAAATGGGAGGTGTTAGAAGGAACATGGGATAATACGGTGTAAGGGCTGGGAAGCACCGGGCGGAGGGGTACCACTGCCTTGTTAATTAAGTGCAGGGTTTGGACTAGGTAATAATCGCCGGATGGCTTTCGGACTGGTAAGATAGGGGTGTTACAAGGGGAACTGGTGGGAGTAAGGAGGTCCTGGGTTAAAAGTTGAGAAATGATGACCCTGGGGGTGGGTTTTTGAGATGGGAAACTGAGGACGTGAGGGAAAGTGAGTAGGATTTTTTAGAAGTATTTTAACTGGCGGGTGATGTTTGGCCACTACAGGCTGGGAGGTGTTCCATACTAAGGGATTAACTACCTGAAGAGGAATAGGGGGTTTAGGCAAGGGGTTAAGACAACCGACACCACGCCTTAAGAGTGGTAAGAGGAGGTGGGCTGGTGATGGGCTTGAGTGTGGGGGTGCCAGTGAGTTGGAGAGAGGCCCCCACAGTTTGGAGAGTATCTCGTCCTAAAAGGGGGACTGGGTATGAGGGCCTGATTAAAAAGGAGTGGGAAAAAAGGTGTCCTTCGAGGACACAGGCTAAAGGATGAGTTCGATTAGGACCGGAAGGCTTTCCATTAATTCCCATGACTGAAACCTGGGAAGGTATGCTAGGTTCTGAGTAGGAAGGCAATACAGAGTAAGTAGCCCCCGTATTTACTAAGAAGGAAATGGACTTACCCGCTGCATGTAGCGTTACCCTGGGCTTGGCAAGGGTGATGGGGGTCCCCAAGTCCGGGCTGTGTCAGTCGTCCAGAAGGCTGAGTTTAAGCGAAGGGACTGCTTCCTGTAGACCCGCTTGCCCCTCACATGGAGGTATGGGGGGGGTGAGCCTGTAGTCTAGGATGGGCAGTTAACCTTCCAGTGTTCAGTCTCCTTGCAGCTTGGGCAGGATCTGGGAGGCGGACGTGGATGGGGCACTGCCAGGCCCAGTGTCCCTCCTGGCCACACTTGAAGCAGGGCCCAGGCGGGACCTTTGAAGCAGCCTGGGCAGGTCCTAGGGGACCGTCTGGGGGGAACTTTGAGGAGCTCCTTGCACCAGATGCTGGGTGAGCTGCCGGCCTCAGGGCTGCTACAATAGCTTGGGTTTGGAGGCTTCTTCTTGTTGTAAATGGGCCTGGCGGACGGCCTCAGCCTTTTCCTCTAAGCCAGTAAAAACTTTAAATGTCATGTTTACCAGGTCTCCTATGGGAGTTTCAGAGCCTTCTTCAGCTTTTTTAAGTTTCCTTTTTATATTAGCCGCTGACTGGGAGATGAAGTGGGTGGCTAGGATTTTAGTCCCTGCTAAGAAGGCCGGATTTAGCTTTTTAGCTTCGCTCTGCATGCCTGCTAGGAGGCACTGAAGCATTTGGTCTCAGCGGTGGCGGCTATTTTGACCAGCTTGATAGTCCTAATTAGGGTTGGCCTCGGGGACCGCTGCTGTGCCTACAGGCATTTGATTGTTTGTGAGATGTGCTTTATTAGCGTGTGCTTGGGCCGCTGTGAGAATGGCTGATAGATTGGAGAGGGAGAAAGGAACGTGCACTGGGACAACGCTCTCCGCTCCAGCCACCTCTCCGAGAGGACAAAGGAGAAAGGTTTCCTTGTTGGAAGCGCATTGCGAGCGAGTGTGAGCATTAACAGGAGAGCTTAGCTTGGAACCCGGAAGAGGAGAAGTAGGAGGGGGTTGGGGTTCTCCATAAGGTGGGGGGTTAGTGGGTCAGGCTGGCGGTAGGGAGAGTAACTGAAAGTACAGTTACTTAATTAACGGGAGCTTATATGCCAAAGGGCTGATTTGAGATAGACATTTTAGTAGGGTAAGCCGGGGATTTGGTCCTGCTGTTAGGCAGGGCCGGGTTTGCAAACAGGGCTACTAATTACCCAAACCTCACTCGCTGCTGCAGAGATGATCGGAAGACATCCTGGACGGCACTGCGGAACACCGGAGAGGGTTCAGGAAGATGAGGACGTGTCCATCAGGTTCCTGACCCCCGGCAAACCCGTTGCCAGGAGAAGACAAGAGTATAGGGACGTCTCCTCTACACTCAGGTCCTCGGTGCGGAACCAGGGCCCCAGGCCCACGGCGGTAAGGAGTCCCTGTCGCGGCCGGGATTACGAGCAGGGAGTCCAAGGAGCAGGCAGCGGGAGCGGCTATGGGCAACAGAAGTCTTACCTCTCGGTGGAGCGGTTTCCTGGTCCGGCTTTGGGTGGAGGAGTCAATTTCCCCCAGGAGGGGGTCTTAAAATTCCTCCTGGGTTTCCGGCACCAAATGTAAGGGTTATTGCCGAGTTTAAAATGAGGAAACTGAGACCAGCCTAGGAAAATTAAATGCTAAAATGTATTAAGTTTCTGGGTGAGGTTCTGTGGTCTGGAAAGGGGGGGCCAGAGAAGTTGCGCTTAACTTTTTAGGGCAAGGGGTTTTATAGGGAGTGAAGGCATTTGATTGGATACAGGGGAGACAAAGCATGAGGCACTTGACTGGACACTGGGACAAAGGACATGTACGGGGCCAGTTACTACTGGTAGGTAGGCGGGATCTTTGGCCAGTGGGCTGCCTTGGGGAAGAATGACCTAAACGGGGCAAAGTGCTATTGGGTAGGGTTTGGCGGGGCTTTTCTGAAGTTTTTGGGGAGGGGGCGGGCGGGGCTAGGTGATGGGTGTAGAGTTTGCTTCAGGGGTGGTTGTTGGAGAGGCTACGCAGCGGAGCTAGGTGTGTCCAAGCTCCCGGCGAGGCCTTACAACTTGAACCCAAAAGGCAGTTCAGTGAGCCAAGATCATACTACTGCACTCCTGACTAGGCAAAACAGATGCTGTCCCTGACAAAAAAAATTAGCTGGGCTTGGTAGGGCATGACAGTCATCCCAGCTTCTTTGGAAGCTGAGGAGGCACAGGAATCATTTTAACCTGGGAGGTGGAGGTTAGCACCACCATACCTTGCTAATTTTTGTATTTTTAGTGCATTGAACCAAGGTCATACCACTGCAGTCCAGCCTGGGCAACAGAGCAAGACTTTGTCTCAAGAGAATTAAAAAATGAAATCCATGCTGAGCTCCTAAGCTGTATGTGGACCTGAGTCCATTTTTGGCCAGCCCCTGGCTTAGAGAAATGTTCTTCTGAGAGTCAGGTCACCTGTAACATTCTGCTGCCAGCTCAGTGTGACCCCAAAGCCGGTTAGCTCGCCTTCCTGGCTCTAGATTTTGTCATATGGAGAATGAATGGGTTAGATCTCAAGCATATCAAATATTGGGATCTTCCCTTCCTTCTCATGCACACAGTAGACACCTACAGTGACTCACGGCATTCTTTCCCATAGAGTTACATTCAAGCAGCCCTCCAGGTGACTGCTGCCAGTGGACCGGAGTTGAGCAAGAAAGGGCATCTTTTTGCTCTTCTGTGACTCCGTGTTCCCTGAGATCACTTCTAGCTCCAGTGCCCCGGCATTCTACCTGGTACATTACATTCTTCTTACACCCTAGTCCCTTGACTTTACCAGGGGGGTGCATTGATGAACTCTGTCTCTTTTTTTCTCTTAAAAATTTTTTTTGTATTTTTAGTAGAGATGGGGTTTCTCCATGTTGGTCAGGCTGGTCTTGAATGCCCAACCTAAGGTGATCCACTGGCCTCGGCTTCCCAAAGTGTCAGGATTACAGGCATGAGCCACCGTACCCAGCCTCTTTTTTTTTTTTTTTAAGAGACGAATTCTCACTCTGTTGCCCAGGCTGGAGTGCAGTGGCACGATCTACGTTCACTACAGCCTCTGCCTCAGGGTTGAACTGATTTTCCTGCCTCAGTCTCCCGAGTAGCTAGGACTACAGGTGCAAGCTGCCATGCCCAGCTAATTTTTTGCATTTTTAGTAAAGACGGAGTTTCACCATGTTGCCCAGGCTGGTCTTGAACTCCTGAGCTCAGGTGATCCACCCATCTCCGCCTCCCAAAATGCTAGGATTACAGGTATCAGCCACCACGCACATGCTTTTATTTTTTGTTTTTTCTTAATTGAGACAGTGTCGCTCTGTCACCGAGGCTGCAGTGCAGTGGTGCCATCTTGGCTCACTGCAACCTCGGCCTCCCGGGTTCAAGCGATACTTGTCCCTCACCCTCCCAAGTAGCTGGGATTACAAGGGTGCACCACTATACCTGGCTAATTTTTGTATTTTTAATAGGATGGGGTTTCACCATGTTAGCCAGGCTGGTCTTAATCTGATCTCAGGTGATCCACCCACCTCGGCCTTCCAAAGTGCTGAGATTACAGCCATGAGCCACTGTGCCCAGCCAATAGTTCGTTCTTGTACATAACTTAGTATTCAGTTGTGCAGATGCACATAATGCGAAATCTGTCTGTTCACTTGCGAATAGCTGTCTCGCTTACGTCCAGTTCAGGTTATCACAAACAAAGGAGCTAAGAACATTCCTGTACCAGTCTTTTATAGACATATGTTCTCAGCTCTCTTGGGTGGATGTCTGGGAAGTGAGTGGATGGCTGTATGGTCACTATGTCTAACTTAAAAACAAAAACAAAACTTCCAAACTCTTCCAGAGTCACAGAACCATTTGACATTCAGGCCAGCAGAAACCACAATCAAAAATGGCCCTAAGCTCTAAGAGGCCATACACAAAAAAGAGAACATAAACTATTACACACAAACCAAACATTGGGTTTTCAAAACCAAAGGTAGAAGCAGGGAGACCGCTCACACCTGCCTTTTTTTTTTTTTGGAGATGGAGTCTCACTCTGCTCCCCAGGCTGGAGTGCAGTGCTGCGAACTTGGCTCACTGTAACCTCTGCTTCCCAGGTTCAAGCAATTCTCCTGCCTCAGCCTCCCAGGTAGCTGGGATTACAGGCAAGTACCACCACACCCAGCTAATTTTTGTATTTTTAGTAGAGATGAGGTTTCACCATGTTGGCCAGGCTGTTCTCAAACTCCTAACCTTGCGATCCACCCACCTTGGCCTCTCAAAGTGCTGGGATTACAGGCGTGAGGCACCATGCCTAGCTTGTCTCTTCTTTTCTACTCAGTTGCCTTAATGACTTGTGAGATTTTACCACATTTGGCGGAAAAACAGAGGCCCAGAGGAGAAGTGAGAACCAGAAGGCTAGTAACAAGTAGCATTGCCAGGGACGCAGCCTGGATTCAGGCCACAGGGGCGGGAAGGAGGGAACCAGGGCATGCTAGAGGATAAGGAAACTCACACTTACTTCCTAGACTTGGCACATTTCTTCTTCCAGTTGTTTACCAAAACAGGCATGACTTGTTCCTATGTGTCCTCCTTGTTGAAGAGCAGAGGCCACTGTTCTCCAGGGGCTGGTGGTAGCCCCGGATATCAACCTGAGGCCAAGACATAAGAGGGTTAGGCAATGAGACTCAATGAGAGGAGGAGGATGGGGCTCACTCACTCCACACGCATGCCAAAGCTACGCCTCTCCCCAGCACAAGTGCCCGTTGCAAACGAAGGCAGCCACACAGCTGGGATGTTTGAATGTGGATAGATATTTGCACATATTACAAGGCTATTACAGCTCATTCTGTTGGATAATAAAGGAAAAATGGCTTTCTTTTGGGGGGCGTCATACAAAAGATTTAGGAAAGAAAAGATGATTTAGGAGGAAAATATCAAGATGGCTCTAATTCATTCTTTTTTATCATTCATTTTTTTTTTTTTTTTTTTTTTTTGAGATGATAGAGTATCACTATGTCACCCAGGTTAAAGTGCAGTAGCATGTTCTTGGCTCACTGCAACCTCTGCCTCCCGGGTTTGAGCAATTCTCCTGCCTCAGCCTCCCAAGTCTGGGACTACAGGCACACACCACCACACCTGGCTAATTTTTATTTTAGTAGAGACAGGGTTTCACCGTGTTGCCCAGGCTGGTCTCAAACTCCTGAGCTCAGGCAATCTGCCCCCCTTAGCCTCCAAAAATGCTGGGATTACAGGCATGAGCGACCATGCTTGGGCTGCCTATCTATCTATTTATCTATTTGGTTATTTGTTTATTTACTTGGTGACAGGGTCTCCCTGTGTCAACCAGGATGGAGTGCAGTGGCATGATCACGGCTCCCTGAAGTCTCCAGCTTCCAGCCTAGAATGATACTCCCACCTCAGCCTCCCAAGTAGCTGAGACTTCAGGTGTGAGCCATTATGACTGGCTAATTATTTTTCTTTGTTTTTGTAGAGACAGTGTCTCCCTATGTTGCCCAAGCTGATCTTGAACTCCTGGGCTCAGGCAATCCTCCCACCTTGGCCTCACAAAGTGTTGGGATTATAAGCATGAGTCACCATGCCCCACAAACTTTTTAAAATTTTACACTAAAAAAGGCTAATATGGGCCACGACCAGTAGCTCATGCCTATAATCCTAGCACTTCAGGAGGGCAAGGTGGGAGGACTTCGTGAGTTCAGGAGTTCAAGACCAGCCTGGGCAACACCGGGTGACTATCTCTAAAGTAAAACTAAAAAATATTACCCAGTCATAATGGCTCACACCTGTAATCCCAGCTAGTCAGGAGGCTGAGGCGGGAGGACTGCTTGAGGCCAGGAGGTGGAGGCTGCAGGGAGCTGTGATTGTGTCATTTCACTTGAGCCTGGGCAACAGAGCCAGACCCCAAAAAAACAGGATGAGTGGGGGAAAAAAGGTTGACATGACAAAGCATTAGCAATCGTGAAATCTGGGTGATAAGCTTACTGAGTTTTCTTGTATTAGTCTTTCTGTGTGACTCTACCCAAGCTGTACAGTGGCGCAATGTCGACTCAGTGTAACTTCCACCTCCTGGGTTCAAGGGATTCTCCTAACTCTACCTCCCAAGTAGCTGGGATTACAGGCAGCTACCATGGTCTCAAACTCCTGACCTCAGGTAATCCACCCACCTCGGCCTCCCAAAGTGCTAACATTACAGGTGTAAGCCACTGCACTCAGCCAGCTGAACACTTTTATAATAAAAAGTTAAAACACTTTCATATTTTGTTTCAAAATAATTTCAAACTTATAGAAAAATTACTCAAATCATACTAAGAATTCACTCAACTCACCACTATTAACATGTTGCCAAGTTTACAGTAACATTCTATCTCTATCCATTCACACACACACACACACACACACACACACACACAGACACATATTTTTCTAAACCTTTCAAACAGTTAAAGGCCAAGCACAGTGGCTCACACCTATAATCCCAGCACCTTGGGAGGTTGAGGTGGGTGGATCACCTGAGGTCAGGAGTTTGAGACCAGCCTGGCCAACATGGTGAAAATCCATCTCTACTAAAAATACAAAGATGACACAGGCATGGTGGTGCATGCCTATAA
>PVKV010025366.1:0-29769 GCA_004027835.1 Alouatta palliata
CAAAGTGAGACCCTGTCTCTAAAAAAAAAAAAAAAAAAAATTAAATATGTTTGTTAGGGTCATTTGCCAAAAACGTTTGTTGTTTTAAGTGTTGTCATAGAAGTCTGGCTTCAAAGGCTGCTGTAGGGTAGGAGGAAGTAATTGTGGAGCATGGGATATTGATCATACTGATGGGAGATTCTGAGTGGGGTCTCAGGGCACTACTCCAATGAGGTTCAGTTTGTGAAATGTACTTGGTATTGCCAGCATTTCCATCAACTCACAGTTGCCCTGAGAACAGGAGAGTTATTTAAAGGACAAGGCAACGGAGAGCATCTGGGAGCTTAAAAAGTCTACCTCTTAGCTCCCCTATTTGCCTAATTGCTCTGCCTTTCTTTATTCCCAGCTTACAGAGTAGAAAGGGTGGTTTTAAGTCTTCGTGGGCCTCAGATGCTATTAAAAGGCAGGTTTCTGGGCTCATCTCCATAACTGGACCTGAGGGTAAAGTAAAGACGTTTTGGTCACACTGCCTTTCTTGGACCTCTCTTTTAGGTCCTATCTTATTCCTTGTTGTATCTGATTCTCACACCAACTTTGTTAGATCAACTCCTTCCATTATGACTATTATGAATATGAAGATAAGGAGGGTAGCTCTGGTAAGCGGCCTCTAAGATGGCCTGGTGATATCTGCCTCCAGATATTCACACCCTTATGCAATCCTTCTCCTTGAGTATGAATTGGATCTAGTACCCCACTTCTTGTGATTAGAATATGGTAAAAGTGATGGGAAGTCACCTCTGAGGCCAGGTTACAGAGGCCGCGGCTCCCATTCCTGTGATCTTGGGCTTTCTGCCTCCTTCATCGTCGGCTGCCTTGTTGGGAGCAGGGCTCTCAGGCAGCCCATAGAGAATCCCTATCACAATGAACCGAGGCACTGTGACCTGCTTGGAATCCTCTTAGAAGCGGATTCTCCAGCTCTGGTCGGGCCCAGCTTGACTGCAACTCCATGAGAGACCTGGATCCAGAGGCACCCAGCTAAACCATTCCA
Organism: Alouatta palliata; assembly: GCA_004027835.1. Classification (NCBI taxonomy): domain Eukaryota; kingdom Metazoa; phylum Chordata; class Mammalia; order Primates; family Atelidae; genus Alouatta; species Alouatta palliata. The sequence goes on from PVKV010025366.1 coordinate 1,028, forward strand.
GAACTCCTGGGCCACAGAAAATGTGAGAAAAAGGTTGTAAGTCATCAGGACTCAGAATAATCTGTTTCCAACAATAGATAACTAAGTCTGTGGCAAAAGCTGGAGGAGCCACAGATCAAAAAAGGACTTGGCCACTTTCACCACCTTTTTGCCTGCGGCTGGAGTTTGATGCCCTTTCTGAAAAATAGGCTCAAGATTAAAAATGGACACTAGCTGTGTCTTTTCTTTTGTCTTTAAATCATTTCAGTTTTTCACTCCACTGCCTCAAGTGTGTGGTAATAACCGCAGCCGCCTTTTGTAACTACTGTGGATCCCCCTGTTGCTCCTCTGTGGAGCCCCCCAGCCCATCAGCGCCCACACCCCCTTCCCACCGAGGGTCAGTGAGCAGCACGGCTGCCTGCCCGTGGCCAGCCACACCCGTGGGCCTTGTGGCCAAGTGCTTCTTCCCATCACAAGCTGGCTTGATGTCTTGGGTGTGATGTCTGCGAGCTTGTTATGAACTTTGAGCTCACAGAAAACAGTGTTCTAGGAAACACAGTTTTGAGACGTGGAGGAGGGGAGAAGTTGCGGGCAAGGTGCCTGCAAAGTCCAACTCACATCTACCCCTTCTGAGAAAGACAGAAAAATTGCCGCATAGACCAAACAAGGGTTTGGGTGGCAGCTCTCTGTGCCTGGGGGGGTTACCCTGCCGGAGCTGGGAAACAAATGAGCGGTCATCAGCAGGGAGACTCTGCCTTTCCTTGCAGCACCTTTTACTCCCGGGAACATTATTTAACCTGGTGCCTGGGATGCCATCCAGCTTCCCAGGCTTCTAGAATCTCCCCCTATCCTGCCTTCCCCCCACCCCACCACACACACACAGCAGGCCATAGACAGCTCAAGCACCATTCTTATCTTCTACTCAAATTGATCAGTTTGGTGTCCTGTTAGGTACCTGCTTTCTCTTAGTTACCAATGACCCCCGTAAAGTAGTTCTCCTCCCTCCTTTAAGGTTTCACCAGCAGTATAATGTCAAAAAACAAAACAATAGAACAGTCTGGGGTCTAACACAAATTGCTCACTTCTTTTGTCCATACATTTGGAAAAACTAACATCTCTGGGGACCATCGCTTCTTAGAAGAAAGGACATTTTAGTATCAAAAGGAAAAAACACACGTGCGAACACACACAGACACATCCCAGATGTATAAAGGATTACGTCACACCCCAAATGTATAAAGGGCATAAATCAGAATAAAGGACAACTTTCTAAATTGAATAAACATTTATGTGAAAAACTCAATGTCCCAACTTTACCTTTCTCCCCTCTGCTTGGTGTGGGGTCCTGGTTTGGCATCTAACTCCAAATCAAGAAGTCTGACTCCCACGGGGAAGCCTTTTCTAACTTCTGTTCAGAGGTAGCAATCCATGCTATAGTCAAGCTAGTTACGTGTCACGCTCCCCAGAAAACATGGGTTAACATGGTTAAACCGTGCCTATCTTCAGCCCTTAAGAAATGGATGTAGTTAGGCATTTATGGCAGACTAATGAGGAAGTCTGGCCTTTCTGTAAATTTCTAGGGGAAAAAAAAAATAAGGCAGATTTTGCAGCAAACTTACAGAATCAGCTCTGGTCATCCAGAGCCGCTTTTCCAAAGTCGCAAGTTTTCGGGGCTTCCTTGCTCACCACAGCCCATCAACTGCAAAAGCAGCCCGCATCAGACATTCCTCATTTAAAAACCATAACCTGGAGCACATGGGTTGGGTGACAGCCCGGTCTTTGGGTTAAAGCAGCTCTCGAAACTGAGCTAGTTTCAAGCTGTGTTTTTAAATGAAAATCAGTAGCCATGTGCCAGTTATTATGGTGACCAAATTCAGTAGGAATGCATTTCACTCAAAGCACTGATTCAAAACGAAACCCTGACATCGGAAATGCCAGGGGATAAACTGGAGGTGATGACATAAACTTCAAAACATTAGGAAACGACGGTGGCTTTGCTTCCCACTCAGCCCTGGCCACAGCTCTTCACATCTGTTCCTTTGTCCTCTTCCGAGATGACCTTAGGAGCTGTTCTGAGAAGGGGTGCTTCTCACTTTCACTTTCTTCCAGTGCCCCCTGGTGGAAACCCATTCCCAGTCAGCCCAGCTGCCACCACCCAGGAACCTCTGGGGGTGGAAAGAATAACAACAGGAGCCTGTCCCAGAGAACAGAGCGGGGCAAATTCTTCCCAGGAAAAAAACACAAATATCAAAGATGGGAGGTCCAACAGCCTACTCCGTGACAGAGGTTCCGGTTTCTAAAGGTCACAGATTACGGCTGATGCAATGCCCTTTTTCTGATTTGCTGGCCCAAGGCTCATCATTAGGGATATTTGCTGAAGAATAAGAAGTAGGTGAAAAGAACAGTGCAAATGTAAGCCTGGGAGAGGAAGCTCAGCTTCTTCAGTGATAATCTTCAAGCCTAAATATATTCTTTCCACATTTCCTTCTAGCAGGCAAATAATCACTGCCTATCTCTGGGGCATTTTTGTCACTCTGGCAAAGGCCCTTGATATGCATGACTTGCTGCCTGAGTTGGGAATTTGCTAAAAGCTCAAGAGCTTTCTCTCTGCAGGTCAATCGGCAAAACAATTCAAAGAATGGCTTCTGTAATCACAGAATGCCTGTGGAAGCGCGCGCTCTAATTACTACCCGGAACACCTGTGCTGCTGTAAATTGAAAATGATCATGAATCGAATTCTCCTTGATTCCTGCATTGGAATGAATTTTGGCCCAACACTTCTATAAATAAAGTGTTATTTGGCTCAACACTTCTATAAATAAAGTGTTAATGAAATTTTGGCCCAACACTTCTATTAAAAAAACCTGTAAATAAAGATGCCTGCTGTCTTGAAAAGTCATGCCAAGCAAGGGAACTTCAGGGAGCTGTTTGGCTTTCATTGTGTGATTTTTCTTCTCGCAATAATTATTTATCAGGCAGCACCCTGCTGGGCAGAGGATGGAACCACAAACGTGTCAGTGGTTTGCCTTTCTGCTCACCACTGCTCTTGGTCTTTGGGGGGGAAATTAAATAAAATTAGGTCATAATTAAAGCAGTGGTAGGGTAGGTCTGTACCTTTCTTTAAAGCCAATTGTCTTTGGTACTGAATCAGTAAACATAAGAATTTTTAAAAATATTTCTCCTAAATTCCAGGCTCCAGAAGAGAGTGAAGGCAACCAAGGGGAATATTATTGGTGTGGCCATGTGTTGTGAGGTCAGTGAGCTGGGGGAGGCCTTTCTGGAGTCCCAGATACTCCTGCCTGCTGACTGATACCAGCAATTTCTCTTTCAAAGTTCTTAACTCGGACAGGAATGGACGCTCATGCCTATAATCCCAGCAGTTTGGGAGGCTGAGGCGGGTGGATTATTTGAGGTTGGGAGTTCGAGACCAGCTTGGTCACCGTAGTGAAATCCCATCTCTACTAAAAATACAACAAAATTTAGCCAGGCGTGGTGGGGCGCCTGTAGTCCCAGCTATTTGAGAGGCTAAGGCAGGAGAATCACTTGAACCTGGGAGGCAGAGGTTGCAGTGAGCCAAGATCATGCCACTGCACTCCAGCCTGGGTGACAGAGCAAGATTCCATCTCAAACAAACAAAACATAACAAACAACCACTCACATAAAGTTCTTGATACTTGAACAAGGTGGTTACCCAAAATTTAACTACTCATAGCCTATTGTCGGCCAGAAGTCTTAATAACATAAACGTTGATCAACACTTATTTTGTATGTTATATGTATCATACAGTGTATTCTTACAATAAAGTAACCTGGAGAAAAGAAATGCTTTAAGAATGTCATAAGGAAGAGAAAATAGATTTACTGTTCACGAAGTGAAAGTGGCTCGTCACAAATGCCTTCATTCTCGTCATCTTGTTGAATAGTCTGAGAAGGAGGATGAAGAGGGGTTGGTCTTACTGTCTCAGGGGTGACAGAGACAGAAGAAAATCTTCAAGTAAATGTTTATACCATGTTGTTCAAGGGTCAAACTATTTAAATTTAATGTGTCGTGATGGTTAATTTTATGGATCAACATGGCTGGGCCACGGTGCCCAGATATTTGGTCAAACATTATTCTGGATGTTTCTGTGAAGGTAATTTTTAGATGAGATTAACATTTAAATCTGTGGACTTGGCGTAAAGTGGGTCACCCTCTATCATGTGGGTGGGGCTCATCCACAGTTGAAGGCCTTGATCAATGAAAGTCAGGCCTCCCCTGAGCAAGGAGGAATTCTGCCAGCAGACTGCCTTTGGGCTCAAACTCTTCTCTCACTCTCCAGCTTGCTGGCCTACCCTGTTAGATTTTGGACTTGCCAATTTCTACAACTGCAGTACAGAGCCATGTCCATGTTTGTAAGTCTGACATTGTAATGCGGAGTACTGCATACAGCATGTTTACTATTTAACATTATGTCAGTCGTTTATACTTTACTGAGAAAAAGTGTGAGAGCCTCTACCGAGAGCTGCTTTGATTGCAGGAGAGAGCCTCCTGGAGTCCCAAATGGGGGGAACATCTGCCTTTGAGTCAGGGGTAGAGATAGCTCAGAAGAGAGGAGTTGGAGCTGAAGATTCGCTTTGGTTTACTCGGCTTCTTCCTCCATTTTGTCTTCAGAGGGAAAACCACACCTGCTCCCATTTGGTTACCTGAAATGTATTTTGTGAGTACCCAATAAATATTTGCTGAATGAGTTCTAGGGAACTGGGCGGGGGACACGGTGGGAAAGTAACTGAGTAGCTGCTATGTTCTATGATGTTCGCCTCTGCGATCTTATTTAATCTTCTCATCCACAAGGATAGTCTTACTGTGATGCTCACGGACCCTGGGCTTGACTTCTGGCTCAGCTGCTTTTTACGTGATTGGATAACTGGCTGAAGCTCTCTGTTCCTCTGTTTCTGTATGTGTAAGAGGGGGACCATAATGTTAGTATAGTAAGACAGCATGGCATAGTATAGTAAGATCTTAGTATCTGTGATGCCTGGCATATGGTAAGGGCTGAATTGGTAGAAGTGGGGAAACCTTTTCTTAGAAGACAGGTTTTATTACCTACATTTGCCAGATTTGGTTGCCCAAAATCACATTGTTGCTCCAGGAAAATGGAGCAGTGATCTGACTGCACATTTGCCTGATACTAAAGCCTGCTCAACCCCGTATGTTCTTCTGATGAAAAAAAAAAAAAAACACCACATTTGAAAGCCAGAGAATTTCATTTGGCATCTCATGGTTTGGTGCTTTATTATGGATGAGCATTTGTTTAAAAATATATATCTGGAATAAAAGGTTAGGCTTATGAGCCACCACAAATGCTGGCCAAAGCTCCGGAAGCTCCGTCTTCACCTTTGTCATTCCACCCAGTCAAAAGGTCATGGTCAACTCATTTTTCTCTGTGGCCAGCAACATGCTGTGAAATACTGGGTGGTAGGATGAATTAGTGGAGAGAAAAAGAGCTCAGATGTAATGTAAGCGTGTTGATATTGGTGGGGTCTTATTTAACAACTATTTATTGAGTTCTTGTTATGTGCTAGACACATGCCAGAAGCTAGGGAGAAGACAAAAAAAAAAAAAAAAGGATAAGATGCAGTCCCTGAGATTGAGAAGCTTACGGTCTGATCCAGTGTCTCCACTGGGGTTGATTCTGCCCCCAGGGAACATTTGGCAATGCCTGGAAGCCTGGAAACACTTAGGTTTCCAAAACTGGAAGGGGGTGGTGGTGTGGATGTCAGAAGGGAGGGGGCTATGTTGCTGCTGGCATCTAGTGCATAAAGGCCAGAGCTGCCCTAAATGTTCGATGGTACACAAGACAGCTCTCCACAATAAAGAACGATATCATCTCAAACGTTGATAGTGGTGAGATTGAGAAGCCCTGTGAGAGATGAAGCCTACACAGAGAAACTTAAATGACCATCTCAGGTGGTACCTAATTAGCCACAGGGCAGGGCCAACCATAGGTGCTTTAGGAACCGAAAGGAGAGTACATGGGAGTGGATTGCAATGGAAGTCTTCCTTTCCAGGCTGGAGGCAGAAATGCATGTGTCTGTGAGAACAGAGCAAGTGGAAGCAGCTGGTGCAGCAGGAACCGGTGAATGCTAAAGAATCAGGGTAGGGTCAGTTATGGAAGACCTTGAAAGTGGGGGAATATAAAATGCTGAAGATGAAGAGCAGTTGGCTGAGGCAGGCTTTTAGGGAGATGGGTACATAGGGTGAATCAAAGGAGACAGCTCGGAGCACAGACTCTAGATTCAGGTACAAATTCTGGCTCCCTGCTGACTAGCCCGTTGACTGTTGGTAAGGAGTAACTTTTCTGTGATTCAGATTCCTCATGTGTAAAGCGGCATCTGCTTCACAGGGTCATTGTGAGGACTAAGTACATTAATGCAGAATTATACATGTGAGCTGATGAGGGCTTAGCCTTGGTTGTTGGCAGGGTGTGTAAGAAGGAAAAAGCCAAGCCCTATGAACAGATTGACGGCAGATTGAATGCAAAAGGTGGGGCTCAGGAAGAATCTAAGTTTTCTGTGGTGGACTCATTCACAGACATGGGAAGATTAGAAAGGGGAAGCGATAGAATGATTTTCTTACTGAGGATAGTGAGGAAGATGATAATTCTGGTTGGGGAAAAGGTAAGACAGAGGCCAAATTGGGGAAATAAAAATCCTTTTGCATCTATCACTAAAAATGATGTGCATGTAGAGAGTTGTCAACCATAGCATGGGTACCTAACTATCAAATCACAGGCCTACTTGATTTTCTGGGTTTTTCCTTTTCTTTATAAATTTGAGTTTTGAAATATTTCAAGCATACAGAAAAAAGTAGAGAATAATGTAATATGCTAGTGATGACTCAAGGATAAAGTGGCCATTAGATAGACTTTTTGGCTTTGATATGACATAATTTTAGTTTATATTAAAACATGAGGCTATATGGTCAGAGCTCACCTTGCTGGACCATTTTCCAATGGCTTCTAGGCTGAGAACTGTTTGCTCTGCTTGGCTTGTGGCCAAGTTGTTCTCTATCTTCAGTATCTATTCAGCCTCCCTACTATATAGACACCCAAGGTCTTATCTTCTCTTATTTCAAGGACTTTCATGACCGAGGTCTTCCTCTCTGGTCATACTGTTCACCACTTCCAATTGAACATGCTTGTTCTGTTCCAAATACTGTTTGCAAATTCCCATTAGGAATGAATCAAGACAGGTACATCCTCTGAACAAGCTTATAAATTTGTACTCTTTCAAACATCATTCCTTCATTCACTGAACAAATATTTATTGAGTATTCATTGTGTCAAAAAGTGTTCTAGCCTCTTGGGATATAATAATTGTGAGCAAAATAGACAAAGGTGCTTGTTTACATACTTGTGCGGGAGACCAACAGTAAAGGAAAAAAGATAAATAAGTTGTATAGCATGTGAGAAGGTGAGAAATGCACCAGAAAAGAAAGAGAAAAGTAGGGCAGAGGGAGGAACCTCAAAGTTAGAGAGTGCAGGTGGCTGTAACAATGGATCAGGGAGCTATTCACTTAGAAGGTGAGATTTGAGCAAAGGCTTGGAGAGATTGGAGGGAGTTAAGACTGGAGGGATGAGTGCTCTGGAAAAAACAAAAGCCAAGAACCTCTGGTGACAGCAGGCCAGTGGCTCCAGCAGCAGCACTGGGGTGTGGCTGAGTGAGATGAGCAGGAGCTTATTGCAGAGATGAGAGGCAACAGGAGGCCAGATCACGGAGCATTTTATAGGCTCTTGTGGGACATTTAGCTATAACCCTGAGTGAAATGGAGAGCTATTGTGGGGTTCTCAGACAAGGAGTAACATGATCTGAGAACCCCACAATTAATTTAAATTAGGATTTAAATTAATTACTCTGGCTGCTGTGCTGAGAATAAAGCATAGTGGGAGGAGGAGAAGCAGGAAGAAGTTAGGAGGCTGTTGGTGTGAGCCAGGTGAGGTGATGGTGGCTTATCCATGGTGGTAACGAATGAGGTGGGGAGAACAATGTGTGTGTGTGTGTTTTAAATTGTGGTGAAATATATATACAAAATTTTACCATTTTAACCATATTTGAATGTATAGTTCAGTGGCATTAAGTACATTCACATTGTTGTGAATCATAACCATTCTCTGTCTCCGAAAGTTTTTCATCATCCCAAATGGAAACTCTTGAATAAACAGCCTTCTGTATCCATGGGTTCCATATTCCTGGGTTCAATCGACTGTGGATCAAAAACATTTGGAAGAAAAAAAAGAAGGATGATTGTGTCTGTATTGAACATGTACAAACATTTTTCTTGTCATTATTCTCTAAACAATGATTTACATAGCATTTACATTGTGTTAGGTATTGTAAGCAATCCAGAGAGATTTAAAGTATATTGGAGGAAGTGTGTAGATTATATGCAAATATCATTTTATGTAAGGATCTTAAGCATTTATGGATTTTTGATATCTGTGGGGGGATCTGGAACCAATCTCTCATGGACACCAGGGAAGACTGTATTTTTTAAAGGCACAGTCAGCATGCTTTCTTGATAAATTGGCCTGGGTGTGAGAGAGACAGGAGCCAAGGAGGACTAAGATTATTGACCTGAGCAACTGGAAAGATAGAATTGCTTTTGACAAGATGAGAAAGGGTGATAGAGCCCATTTGGGGAGGGAGGAAGAAAAAGAGTTCAGATTTCATCTCCTGTTTGCTTGAGGTATCTACTAGACATCCAAGTGGAAAATCTGAGAATGCATTTGGGTAGGTGAGTCTGGAGTTAATTAAAACTGGACTAGATGTGTATACATTTGGATGTCATCAGTTGATAGATGATTTTTAAACCTCAGGAGGCAATGGGATAATCAAAAGAGTGAATAAGACAAAGAAAAGAAGAGATCAAAAGCTTTGGGGGAAATGTAGCATTATTAAGAGGTCGGGGGATAGAGAACAAAGCAGCAAAAGAGACTGACAAGGAGGCTGGTGGCTCACGCCTGTAATCCCAGCACTTTGGGAGTCCGAGGCAGGTGGATCACGAGGTCAGGAGTTCAAGACCAGGCTGGCTAACATAGTGGAACCCCATCTCTACTAAAAATACAAAAGTTAGCCAGGCATGGTGGCACGTGCCTGTAGTCCCAGCTACCCAGGAGGCTGAGGCAGGAGAATTGCTTGAGCCCGGGAGCTGGAGGTTGCAGTGAACCAAGATGGCGCCACTGCACTCCAGTCTGGTGACAGAGCAGTTGATCTCAAACAAACAAAAAACAAAAAAAGAGACTTATTTCTAGATTTTACAATTAATAGGGAGCAGATCAATGGAGGAAATAAGATCATGAAAATTTTTTTTTTTTAATCGCTGAAGTAACTGCATATATGTATATTTGTATGTATATATTTGCTGATGATCCAGTAGAGAGGGAAAAATGGTGATATAGGAGAAGGAGGGAGTATTTTTAAAATTTTGAATTGAATACCTCCGAGTGGGCTTGGGCACAACTTTTTGCCACAGTCTACACCCTATTCTGACCTACTTCATTCACTTATGTAACCTACATTTAGTTTTGCATCCTCTGGCCTGGATAGATACAGATCTATTTGGGGCTCTAAAACAACACTGGAATAAACTGGTAAGAATGTAAATGAGACCCATTCCTGCTAATGTCAACAGAGTCCTCAAGTGCTAATGCACCCTCTCTTCCAAGAGCGATATTTTGGCAGTTTGCTCATGCAGACACCAGCAGGCAGAGAAGATGAAAATGGACAGTCAGAAGCAGCTGAAATCCAAACGCCAAGGAACATAATGTAGTGCAGATTGTTGGGAATTAGTAATTAATTTTATTTTTGTCTCCAGAAGTAAGTCTTTGGGTGGATCGTGGAAAACGAGTAATTTCTGGGTGCAGGAAAAGGAAGAGAGAAATTTGTTAAATTGAGGGAGAGTGATGAAAGAGCAGTAGGTGCAAAGGTGAGTCTTTGGTTGGGCTTGGACTTGAACTGTATGTCCAGGGTAGAGAAGAGAGGTTTCCCATTGGACCATGCATGTTTCTGCGGCTCAACAACTGAGTGATGGTGATGTCCAAATTAGAGAAAGGCAAGTCACTGATGCATGAATGTAGGTTTGGAAGATCAACTTCTTTGATAGGAAAGGAACTAATAATATGTATTGATGATGTGTAGGGAATAAATTTTGCAGCCAGCCTCTAAGATGGCTCAGTGTTCCCAACCTTTTAGTATTAATTCTTCTCCATCTTAAACTCTATCTTGGAAACAAAATCTGTAAGGGTTAGTTCGACATCCTCCTAAGCCCTCTGGGTTCTGGTTGGAGTACACCTATGGGGAACCCTGGAATGAAGCTGTAGTGAGGTTGTTGTGTCCCTAAACAGCAGATCATTGATCCCCTCAAAGTGATCTCTGCTCTACCGCTACTCTCTCTCCCCATCCTGGTCCTTTTGAACCTAGGGGTGGTGATAATTCCACTACTGCTGGACCTGGGTTCCTGGGTATCTTTTGTGGTTTCCTTACCCCCATTCACTCCTTTGTAATTAGTCCCTTTATAAATAACCCTTTCAAAGTTAGTCTAAGTATGTCATGTTTCCTCTTGTAACCCCGACTAATACAGTAATTGATATCAGAAGTGGCTCTAGAAAGCAGATTCAGAGTCGGGTCTGGGATTTATTTGGTCGTATATTTAGAGGTCCAGAGATACCCTTTGCTGGGAGAAATAACTCAGTTGTCAATTACTCAAATTGTCATTGGTAGTGTGTGGGATAAAGAACAAGGAGAGGGCAAGATGCTGGCTTTATGGAGTTTCAGGAAAGTCTCAATAAGAAAACTGCAGCACAAATCCCTAGGAATAAGGAGTAATGCCTTGACTCTATGCTGATAACTATTTTCCATTTCAAAAGTAGCTCCTGACTTGCTACTGGTAAAGACTAAATGCTTAATCACGGATCATCAAATATTTATGTGATCCAAGCTGCCTATCATGAGCTGAGTGTTATCTGATTCAATGAAGTATGAAATTGGGCATGTGTGCTAGTTTTCTGTCCTAATCTAGAAGTGTCATATGTGAAAGTGGGCCCTAGCAGATCCAGAAGCTTCCAGAAAGCTTCATAAGCATGCAACATCTACTCACATTGTACCTGCTCTTTCTGCTTCTACTTCAACTCACACCAGCAGCCTCCTGGGTAGTTCTCCAACAGCTAATGGGAGAAAAATCTCTGGCTTGATTTACAGGAAGATCTACATCACAAATGTGTACCAACAGGAAATAGCCATTGTACTACAGCCTCATTCAGAGGTAGCCTGATAGACAGTGTTGAAATAAAGTCCTCCCAGAACTTCAGGAAACACATATGTTTATTCATTTCATTAGGGAAAAAGATAGTTTGAGGCATTGATCTACCTTGATTCATGGGCAATGGTAAAAACAAATTGGCCTGCCAATGGGAACTAGGAAGGAACAAAATTGGGAGATGGGTGACAAAAAGATCTTGGGGAAAGGAATGTGGTTGAATTTCTTAGAACAGAGACAGAATAGGAAGATGTAACCAGAGATTGATAAAATGACCCATGTCGTGGAGGGAGTTAGCTTTTTCTTAGTCTCACTGGTGCTTGTTCAATAGTCCCCTGAATACCTTACCATATATCTCATAACTCCAAAGCAGCTGACTTGATAGAACAGAAGAGTGGCCTTTTAAAGGCTCAATTACTGTTACATCTGGAAGACAACATCTTGCAAAGTTCAGGTAGGGTCCTGTAGGATGCAATCAATGTCTTAAACCATCAGCAGACATGCTTTTGTTTTTCCATAGTCAGGACACATGAGTCTGGAAATGAAGCAGTGGAGATTGGAGCAGCCTCTCTCACCATTTTGTCTAATAACCAACTGGGTATTGTTTACTTTCTCTATGATCTTGATTTTTGTTTTGGAGATCCCATTGTCAAGAGAAGAATCCTTGTATTAAGAAATATTGAAAGCTGAACTGCCTTCTGGCCACTGTGGGATTCCTTATACTACTGAATTTATAGGCCCTGAAGGGGGGCACTGTGTGATTATCCTGATTAACAGGGGATAATTGGGTGGGTGCATCACAATTAAGACAAAGAGGACTTGTTTAAAAAATTAGGGAATGCATTAGCTTTGTTTCTTAATATTCTTAATAGTCCTGGTCAATGGAAAACTGTAGCAACCCCACAAAGACAAGACTAAACAAAGACCCAAATCCTACAGGAATGAAAATTTGGGCACCTTCTTCAGCCAAGGTATTGGCAGTGGCAAAGGGGAACATGGAATGGATGATGAAAGAGGGCATATATTATTTCCACATTAGGATGGATCAGGTGTGGTGATTCATGCCTGTAATCCCAGCACTTTGTGAGGCCAAGGTGGGCAGATCATTTGAGGTCAGGAGTTGGAGACCAGCCTGGGCAACATAGAGAAATGCCTTCTCTCCTAAAAACTACAAAAAATTAGCTGGGCAAGGTGGCACATGCCTGTAATCCCAGCTACTCAGGAGGCCTGAGGCAGGAGAATCACTTGAACCTGGGAGGCGGAGGAGGTTTTGGTGAGCCAAGATAGCACCACTGCACTCCAGCCTGGCCAATGCAGTGAGACTATGTCTAAAAGAAAAAAAGAAAGAAAAAATGGATGCTGAGGGGTGGACTGGGCTGGATGTTTCATGTCTGCTCCTCTCCCTACTGGTCCACTCTCTGCATTTCACCAGCCTGCTCTTGGCTCCTGTGTGGTTTATATACAACTATCTGGCTTCTCGCTGGGTTAGGCCAATGGAGAGCCCAGCAAGGAGTGGGGAAGGAGAGTGGAGTAAAGATATTTATCCTCCTGATTTTCTTACTATGAAGTCTCCTTGGGCCATCTGTGTCCTTGGATGGGTGATAAGTGCTTTTTTCCAGGTGACCTGTGCCACAGACACCCTCTCTTCCTGGGTTCTAGTAACCTTCCCTTCCCTCCTCACTGTTAGGTGTGGTGATGGCTCACCTCTGGATTCCTGCCCTATCCTTGTAGTTTTACTACACTCCGCCTACATCTCTATAATTACTTCCTTTTATAAATAAATACTTCTCAACATACTCCCACTTCAGTGTGCCTTCTGATTCTTGTTGGGATCCTGACTGATAATATTTCCCTCTGTGTTCCAGGGACTTTAAAAGATGTTCTCTAATTCTTCACCACGATTCTATTACAGACAGTCTTCTTGATTACCCTCTTAATGTATACCTGGTGTTGCCGTAGGTGTTTTACATGAAATGATTCAATTAGTCCTCACTATTGCCTTACTTAGGCATCCTTTTATTCCCATTTTGCAGATGAGGAAACTGAAGCACAGAACATTTAACAGCATACTCAAAGTCACAAAGTTAGACATTAATCTCTGCCTTATAGGGCTTCTCAAAGGGAGTACATACTATTTACCTCATTTTTACAGTTGGGAAAACTAAGATTTAGAGAAGTAAAGGTACTTATCAAGATGTAGTCAGCCAGGCGGCTAGGGCTCACCCCACGGTCTGTCTTCCCTCAAAATGAATGTTCACCTCTAAGGTACTCTGCTGCCTTCTGAATACTTTAGTTTCAGATGTCAATATGAGTGTGAACTGATAAGGAAGTACAGGTTCTAGGAAAATAAAATATCCTTTTGAAATTCAAAATTTGTTTCTGGTCTCTGTTTTAAATTTAATTTATTTTTTTGAAGACAGAGTCTTGGCTCGCCGCAGCCTCCATCTCCCAGATTCAAGTGATCCTCCCACTCAGCCTCTTGAGTATTGGAGACTACAGGCATGCACCACCATGCCTGGCTAATTTTAAAAAAATATTTTTTTTAGGGTAGAGATGGGGTTCTGCCATGTTGCTCAGGCTGATCTCGAACTCCTGGGCTCAAGTGATCTGCCTGCCTCAGCCTCCCAAGGTACTGGGATTATAGGCGTAAGCCACCACCCTCGGCCTATTTATGGACTTTAAAAAGGAAAATCATCTCACTTAAATAAAGATGAAGTTTGACAATGAAAGTGTAGGCATAACCCAGACTTACTAGCTAGTTCTTTTATTGTTATCTTTAAACTTAATTCATATTAAGAGCCTATGTTTTATGGAATAATATGCAGCCATAAAAACAAATGAGTTCATGTCCTTTGCTGGGACATGGATGAAGCTGGAAGCCATCATTCTCAGCAAACTAACAGAGGAACAGAAAACCAAACACCACAGGGTCTTACTCATAAGTGGAATTTGAACAATGAGAACACATGGACACAGGGAGGGGAACATCACACACCGGGGCCTGTCAGGGGATTGGGGGAAAGGGAAGGGAGAGCATTAGGACAAATACCTAATGCATGTGGGGCTTAAAACCTAGATGGACGGGTTGATGGGTGCAGCAAACCACCATGACACACGTATGTCTATGTAACAAACTTGCACGTTCTGCACATGTATCCCAGAACTTAAAGTTAAGACAAAAAAAAAAAAGAATACCTAGATTCCTCCTCAAATAGTCTGATTTTATTGGTCTGAGGTATGCAGGGTATGACCTGTGCACCAGAATATTTTTAAAGCTTCTCAGATAATTCTAACATGCAGCTAAGGTTTAGAACCATTTTTAAATTACAATAAATAAAAAAAGAATAAATAAAATTCCACTGAAATGTTGATGATAGTAAAAAAAAAAAAAGCCTATGCATTAAACATTTTAATTTAAAAACTTGACAGACCTAATTCAAAATCCCTGCTAACGGATTTCCTAGGGGAGCATTGCTTTTGGAATCCTAGTCCCTTGTACATTTATTAGCCAACATTAGCCCTGACAAAGGTAAAAGAGAATACACTGGTCATTTATCACTCACAGACTAAGGAAATGCAAAAACCAGACCAGAGGAGAAGAGCCTGAGAAGGGAAACCACACTGGCCAACGTGCCAGGAACTTATTTTTTGCTTTAGTGACAGTTATTCGTCTTCCACTAGTGAAGGAAGGCGTGATAGAGACTTTCATGTGCTTTATAACAATTCATATCTCCCTCCTCTTAGAGACGCCCTCAGTATCACGTACTCATGGCTTTCTAACAGCTGAGAATGATCTGCTTTTCAGATAATACCATCCAGTCGGTTTTCTGTTGCTGCTGTTGCTGTTCAGTGCAGAAGCGGTAAGTCTACTTCCGAGGGCAATTTTTTGAAAATTATTTAATTCAGTTTCTTTATTACCTACGGAGTCACCATGTCTCTTTGCACCTGCTGTTCTCTCTACCTGGGAACGCTTCTCCCTTTTTCTCCCTGTTGAATGCCTATTTGTTTAAAGGTCTAGCTCAAATGTGAGGTCATCCGGGATCCTTTCCTGATCCTTTAGACTTAGTAGTTCATTCCATTGTGTTCCCACAGTGTGTGGCATGGTTCTTAATTTTTATTTCGTGTATGTTGTTTATAGGTCTGTGCTCCAATAGGTAATTTTTTCCTTTAAGGGGAAGAATCCTATTTTAGTTATCTGTCTCCCCAAAACTATCAGTGTATCTTATACTTTGATGGCAATAAATGACTCTGTAAGAATTAAATCCAAGGCAGCATGTTAACAGAAAAAGCTAACATTTAACAGGAGTGTCCTGTATATCAGATACTATCCTAAAAGATTTTTTTATTAACTCATGTAGTTGTCAAAACACCTACTTTTTTTTTTTTTTTTTTTTTTTTTTACAATCCCCATTTTACAGATTAGGAAATTGAGGCTTAGAGAGGTTACATTGCTTACCCAAGGCCACTCTATGAAATGGTGGAGCTGGAATTCAAACTCATGTTCCTAGTCACTATATCATGTCTATTTATTACAAAAAGACACCATCAAATGAGATAATGCATATAAAAGGACAAGCACCAAGCCAGATACAGAGTAAGTTTTCATTACCATGATTATAATTTATGCCCCAAAGATGCACCAGACTCTACTGGGAATGTGACATGTTTTCACAATTTTATTTTATAACAACTCAACACTCTTAGCATCTCTAGTTCCTGCGTAAGAAAACTTAAGTTCTTAAAACTAGTTATTTGCCCAGGGAGATGGAATTAGGAAGCCTTCTAAATGAAAAAGCAGTTGGAAAGAGACCTGGATTTTTCCACTCTTTCTGTGAAAATCTAGTGGATCTATAGACACCTTTTGAACAAATAATTATTTGTAACATGATTGCTTTTCAATGTCAGACAAGTGAGAACACAGATAAGCTTGAGCACAGATGAAGAGCTTCCAGAAAAATACACCCAGCGTCGCAGGCCATGGCTCAGCCAACTGTCAAATGAGAAGCGAGTGAGTATCATTTTGGCAGGCAAGAGGGGAATGGAGAAGGTTGTCTTTTTAGAATCTTCATTCATGAGGTGCTGTTTGTTGCCCAGAATCTAGTATCAGCCTTGGCCCAAAATAAGTGCTCACTAATTTGTGAAGGAATGTTCTAGAAGAAAGTAAAAGGGAAAAAAAGACCAGTTAAAATCGGCTACTTATATTTAAAGACAGAACTTGCTAATGGGAAATGAGTGTGGAAAAAAGCATATTTTGGCTCCTGTCGTTTTAAGGCTGAGATTAATTTTCACTTGAGTGAGAAACAGCATTCTTAGGAAGTATGGTAAACCCAAGCACAAGCTGCCACCACATGAAAAGAAAAAGGCCATTTTTCTTCCTCCAAGAGAGAAAACATTTTTAAAACAAGGTGAGACTACTGAAGAAAAGTACATCATCTTCTGACAACTTTGATATGAAAAAAATCCAGTATAATGCTGGCAAGAGAACTTGTGATCTCAGAAATGTACAAAATGATGAGTGGGTTGCTGGATTCAAAAGGAGTTTTATACTTAGTCGTTCCCTACATTTATCCCATCCTGGCTTCTGCCTTGGTATAGCTGGATAAGAAAAGTGAAGCAGAAGGCAAGATTCTTTATCCCTATTTTTTTAGTACAAATTATTAAAGTGATAGTAAAACAATTCACTTCTTGTTTTTCACAGTCCAACAGGGGCCATGTTCAACCGTCAAAACGAAAGCCACTACCTCCTCTCCCACCCTCTGAGGTGGCTGAAGAGAAGATCCAAGTCAAGGCACTTTATGATTTTCTGCCCAGAGAACCCTGTAATTTAGCCTTAAGGAAATCAGAAGAATACCTGATACTGGAAAAATATAATCCTCACTGGTGGAAGGCAAGAGACCGTTTGGGGTAAGCCACTTATATGACTTAGTATCCAGTTCCTCTAACACGTAGACTATTTAGTGACTCAGGCTTGTAACTCTTCCCTCTGCATGAAATGGAACCTGTCCCCTCTCCTGCAAGGTATGTGAGAGAATGAGAGAACAGTGATTTCAGGCAGAGTCTCAGAACCAGGTACACCTGGCTTCACATCCTGATGCTGTCACTTACTATTGTGTGTCGCTGGGCAAGTCACTTACCCTCTCTGAGTTTTTGTTTTTTTATTTGTACAATGGAAATAATAATTCTGACAATGTAGGTTCTTATTCTGATTTGTTGGTTTTTTTTTTTTTCTTGTTAAGCTCTAAGGTAAGAACAGAAATAGTATCTTATTCACTTTTATGCTTTTACAATGACTAGTTTTGGAAGCAAATGTTGCAGTCGCTGTCGAATAAGATTAGAAAGAAAAAAGACCCTGGGATGCAGATAGGTTTCACTGTGTCAGTTGCAACAGATGGTTAATGCCCGACTAGATTTCTGAGTTGAGAGGAATTCCAAGGAATATCTGGACTTCCTGAGAGAGAAGGCTGGCATTGATTTCTCATATTTGCCAAGATTTAGAGATTGAAAGTATCCAAGTATTATAAGCATGTAAATTACATACTTCTTTCTTCAACTACATTTTCTCAGTGATGTGGCTCTCTAAACAATTCTCAACATGTGATAGAGACTTTTCAATGGAAAAAGAGGCATTCGTAGGTTCAGGACTGTGTAATTAGCCACACCTGCAGGTGGACTATTGGCATGCCTCAGACTTAAAAGCTGAATTTTTGATTTCACAGTTAGTAAGTGAATAGTTTTTAAAAATATATAATATAGAAACATTAATGTCAAAATTTTGCTTTGCCACTACCTTCAAACCCAAGTATTTCCCCAAAAGTAAATATTATTATGCACTTAGTGTATTTTCAGATTATTTTCAGTATGCTTACATTCAAATATCAAAATATACGGTATCATTTGTAGAATTAATTTACCTAAATCTTATCATACTTTATGCATGATTCTGAAACTTACTTTTATTTCTCAATAATATGTCTTGGAGATCTTTTTGTAATTTCAAATGCTGGTTAAGATATAGGGAAAGTGAAACTTTTACCATGCTGATAGGTGTGTAAGTTGATATATCCTACTTTGATAGAAATTTATTGCATATCCTGAAAGATGCACATATCCCGTGACTTAGCAATTCCTCTCCTTGCTATCGATCTTTGAGAAATATTCTTACTTCTGTACAAGAAGGCATGTTCAAGGATTTCTTTACGGCATCGATCCTACTAGGTAAGTGGCTAAGCTAGAATACCTAGGCTATGGAATACTCTTCAGCAATTGAAAAGAATGAAGCCAGTCTCTTTGTAATTGCTGTGTTTTTAACCTAGTCACTATGACATCAGATGATCACTTACGTGCCCTCTTTTCTCTCTAAAAAGATTGTGGGGTCATAAAAACAAAGTATTCACACTGCAAGTCGGGATCTTAATACATTTCTTGTACAGAGATTTTTGTTGAGTTAGAAATGAAAAAAACTTTTTTTCTCTTTTTAGCAATTTAATCAGTAAAATGAATTTGATTCCCCCTAGATCCTTACAGGTTTAAAAGGATTGTTGCCATGATAACGCCACAACCATGCCAAGCATTTTGATTTTTGCTTTTTCTCTTGTTGCAGGAATGAAGGCTTAATCCCAAGCAACTATGTGACTGAAAACAAAATAACTAATTTAGAAATATATGAGTAAGTCTTCCCCAAAATATGGCCTATGGTTAACCTATGAATATCAGGGACATTTTGGCAGCTTGTAAGTGTAGATACTGTTTTTTGGTCTGTAAAAGGAAAAGAAAGTAACACATCTGACAGCATTAATAATGAAGAGACCTTTGATCCTTATCATGGTTGATTCAGAAACTTCTTTTTCTTAAACTTATTTTGTTCTGTTTTGTATAGCCACTTTTTCTGTTTTAGCAGTGACAGACTGAAACCAAACACTCATCTGGCACTTGTTTTACTATATATTCTAACTGGAAAGTGTAGTTGAAAAAACGACATTAAATTTTCAGTGAGTGGTAAATTGGACTGAACTATATAGATGAATTACTACATTTTGGCTCATGTTTTCCTGTGTTTTAGAAATAGCTGAAGATATAAACTAGGCTAATGCTGTAGTTTGGAAGAACCCTTTGGCATATTCACTGCTTCAAATCTATTTTTGTTGCAATTATAGATTTGGAAGATGGAGGAAATCTTAGCCATCACTTTTTTAGCCCCTCATTTTGCAGATGAGAAGATTGACAGAAGACTTTACAGGTAGAGAGCAGCACAACTGAGACTGGTCATATGTTTTCTTAATAAATTTAGATTTTTAGTTTGAGGATCTCCCCCCACCTCCATCCCGCTTGGGCACTTACCTTGCAATTAGCACATGCTTCCACCAGGTGGCAGTAGGTAATATGCATTGAGGCATTAAGACAAGTTCTTTTCTGAGAACCAGGCAGTAAATACAACTGAATGAGAGAAACTCCTTGGTTGGTCTTGCTGCTAATAAAGCCCACCTGGAGATCTAACTCAGTACAGCTCTCCTCAAACAAATTCAATTTCAAAAGCTTTGGCGAAAAATGTAGACTTTATTGGAGGAGAGAAGGAGATGACTTCGGGACACATGATACATCTACATCACTCTATTAGATTTCTCCATTAGCTATTGCTGTTCTCTCTCCAGTCACTCTCCTCATCTTCATCACAGGAGCTCTTCTCTCTTTTCACCTTCACTCAGCCTCGTGTCTCTATTGGAGCCATTTAGGTCTTCCCAAGATTCTAATCTCCAGTAAAACAAAGTCCTCAGGTGACTGAACCCACCTTCCTTATAAAACAGTTCCAAAGTGCTCACTTTGGCGGAACATATACTAAAATTGGAATGATACAGAGAAGATTAGCATGGCAATTTTTTAATTTTAATTTTTATTGTTTTTATTTTTTTTGAAATTTTTAAAATATTTTAAGTTCTGGGGTACATTTGCAGAAGTGCAGGTTTGTTACATAGGCATACACGTGCCGTGGTGGTTTGCTGCATCCATCAACCCATCATCTACATTAGGTATTTCTCCTAATGCAATCCTTCCCATAGCCCCCTCAATCCCCGACAGGCCATGGTATGTGATGTTCCCCTCCCTGTGTCTGTGTCCATGTGTTCATATTGTTCAACTCCCACTTATGAGTGAGAATATGTGGTGTTTGGTGTTCTGTTCTTGTGTTAGTTTGCTGAGAATGATGGTTTCCAGCTTCATCCATGTCCCTGAAAAGGTCACGAACGCATTCTTTTTTGTGTTTGCATAGTATTCCATGGTGTATATGTGCCACATTTCTTTATCCTGTCTATCATTGATGGGCATTTGGGTTGATTCTAGTTCTAGATCCTTGAGGAATCTCACACTGTCTTCCACAATAACAACTACTTTACACTCCCACCAACAGTGTAAAAGCGTTCCTATTTCTCCACATCCTCTCTAGCGTCTATGGTTTCCTGACTTTTTAATGATTGCCATTCTAACCGGCATGAGATGAAATCTCATTGTGGTTTTGATTTGCATTTCTCTAGTGTCCAGTGATGATGAGCACTTTTTCATATGTTTATTGGCTGCATAAATGTCTTCTTTTGAGAATTGTCTGTTCATATCTTTTGCCCACTTTTTGATGGGGTTGTCTTTTTCTTGTAGATTTGTTTACGTTCTTTGTAGATTCTGGATATTAGCCCTTTGTCAGATAGATTGCGAAAATTTTCTCCCATTCTGTAGGTTGCCTGTTCACTCTGATAGTTTCTTTTGCTGTGCAGAAGCTCTTTAGTTTAATTAGATACCATTTGCCAATTTTGGCTTTTGTTGCTATTGCTTTTGGTGTTTTAGTCATGAAGTCTTTGCCCATGCCTATGTCCTGAATGGTTTTGTAGCATGAAAATTTTTAAAAATTAAAAAAAAAAGAGGCCAGTCATGGTGACTTACACCTGTAATCCCAGCACTTTGGGAGGCTGAGGTGGGAGAATTGCTTGAGCTCAGGCGTAAAAGACCATCCTGAGCAACACAGTAAAACCCTGTCTCTATTTAAAAAAAAAGAAAAAAAAAAAACTAATAGTTCCACAGCTGTCTACTCAAGAGCATGTCCTCATGGGGTCTCACCGCTACCCCGAGCTGAAGCTGACCAACAAAAACAGGCCTCTTGCAAGGCCAGGTCAGAGGAGATTTTGTATGTGTTTACAGATATTATATGAAGATCTCTTGCTTAGAAAAATAAAACTTTTTTTCCGTATCATTTGAATTTTCCAGGCAATTAAAGGAGACATTTTGAAGGTAGCTAACACAGTGCCTGCTGGTTAGTGAATGGACACTCACTACCCAGGAATGTTACCTTCCACCCTTTTGTTATTCATTTACTCATTGATTCCCTTGTTTAGACAAGGCCTAGACGCTGGCTGTAACAACCTGTTTATACTGTGCATGTTGGATCATCTCAGTTAAACTACCCTGGGGTTACAACTGGGCCTTGATTTACCTATGTGTTTTTTTTTTAAATAATCCTTTTTTAAATGACTCCAGTTATGAGAAAACTCATTTTTCATTTTACTGCTGTTTCTAAAAACAGGTTTATCAAAATGTAGATAAAATAGTTATCAT
Organism: Alouatta palliata; assembly: GCA_004027835.1. NCBI lineage: Eukaryota > Metazoa > Chordata > Mammalia > Primates > Atelidae > Alouatta > Alouatta palliata. Next base: position 22,893 of record PVKV010025366.1, read on the forward strand.
TATTGATCACTAAAATTTATTGATCACTTACTATGTGCCAAGCACTGTTCTAATGATTGTACAAAAGTTACTGCCCTAGGTTGAAGTACTAGAGTATGGGTATAGAAATGGGAGCAACCTGGGTCCAAATCCTGGCATCAGGACTGACTAGTGCTTTGGTTCTGGGAAGAGTTACCTAATGTCTCTAAACCTCTGAGTGATCTGAAAAGCAGAGACAATAATACCTACAGTATCTACTACATAATAAACCTTTAATACATTCTAGTGATTATTATATCACGAACCATAAAACTACCTGGAAAAACATTTATAGTTTGGTCCACCTTGCCTAGTATTACAGGTGTTCAACATTCCTTTGTTACTTCAGTCCTGAAATCACCTTATTTGTTCCATGTCTATTTATTGTACACTTATGATGTTCCAGATATTACAACATGAAATATACAGAGTTATGGAACTTACAGTTTCTTGGGGAAAAACAGACATTAAACAACCCTACGTCCACAAATAAATGTACAATTTTAAATTGTAGTGTTATGACACACTGGAGCCTGGGGCGGGGGGCAAGGTGGGGGTGGCAAGGGGAAGGAGAGCATCAGGAATAATAGCTAATGGACACTGGGCTTAATACCTAGGCAACGGGACGGTCTGTGCAGGAAACCACTATGGCACGCATCTAGCTATGTAACAAACCTGCACATCCCGCACGCGTACCCTGGAACTTAAAATAAAAGTTGAAGAAAAAAAATAAAATAAATTGTAGTATTCTGAAGGAACAGTATTGGGCACTGTGGGAAAAAACAGGGCAGGGGATATAATTTAGATGAGGGATGTTGGGGAAGAGCTTTCTGAGGACGTGACTTGAAGTCTAAGGTGGTAGAGGGAGTGTGTGTTGGGAGGAGGGTGGCATATAGTGGAAGGAATGCTGTGTCTATGTGGAGTTCTGATATTTCAGGGGAACCTTTGGGCATAGAAAGATTTATGGCTACTTTGGCTTTAAATGAATACCCAAATGATCAACGTTACAAAGTAGAAACCTAGTTTTCAGAAAGCCCGCAAATTCAACTTATAAAATTTGATATACTATATATAAATCTGAAGAAATAAGAACAATCACCTTAATTCAAACTTAACATACTAAATATCATTGAACAATCAGTCCTATTTATAAGCTCAGTTAATTAAATTTTTGAAAACTTAATTTGCATGAATAACTGAATAAATTCAGTTGTCTTTCAACACATGCCTGACAGGGCAAATTTGCAATTATAATAAGCCTTATATAAATCTTTAAATGATCCTGGAAATCTAATAAGCTAACCTTATAAATGTGGAAATCAAGTTCTTGTAACCGTACAAATACCATTTTAAAAACAAGTCAAATTCTCTTCAACTTCAAATAAGTTTAAAATTAATTATGCCCTTTAAAATCAGAGACAAAAATCTAATATGCCAGATTATCTTAAAATAATAGATATTTTAATTGCCAAACATATTGATTGTTCCTGAACTATACAGAAGTATGAATTTAATTTATCTCAGTATCTCTACACAGAATCCTTAATCTGCTCACAATTAGAAAGTCGCTTACTAAGGGAAGCAGATTAACCTTCTCAGATCTAATGGGGTTTCTAGATCAAAAATTCAAGAACACAATACTGTTTACTTATTGATCAGAAATCTGAGATTGGGACATGGGACTGGAGGTGTTCATACAACATACAGGATGTTTCTACTCACCCGTAGCTGGACATGCTGAATTTAGAAAAAAAATGTCAACAGGATAGCTGTCCCTAACTCCTTCGTGCACATCATTTGGTCTTAGTTATAATTAGTGTTGTCTAGGTGTAAGAGTTACAGTTTTACTCATACATATATTTTTTTAAAAAACTTCTAACTTTTATCATCTAATTTAAGTAGATGAAATTCTGAAATACTGTGCTCTTGCCTCCTCTATTTGTTCAGTCTCTTTCCTGCCTGATAGAATTCTGAATTATTTTAAAGGATCTTGAATTTGTCACATACGTCTATCTGGCAATATTAGATTAAGTTTAACATCTTTTTAAAAATCTTGTTTTGAGTGCTTGCTTTAGCAGCACATATACTAAAAATTAGAACAATACGGAGAAGATTAGCATGTTCCCTGCTCAAGGATGATACGCAAATTCGTGAAGTGTTAAATTTTTTTTAAGTCTCGTTTTGAAAGGAAAGCCTTTTAGGTTTCCTTTCTCTCTCTTTTATTCTGCCATTATTCTTTCTCCTTCATTTGCTTACTGACTAGGTATTATCATATCAAACTGTAGGATTATCCATTAGTTAATATTAGTTAATTATGTTTACTGCATGTACTTCTGATATTCTAAAGTCATTTAATGATATGTTTCATGCAGAGAAAACAGCATGATTGGGGGCAGAAAGGGAGTTGGTGAATCTGAGGAAGGAAAGAATTCCAGTGAGACTGAAGCTTAGTGAGTGAGGGGAGACTCAGGAGAGAGACGGGGCAGGAGAGAGTGTTAGAGCAAGTTTGTGCATTGGTTGTTCCATGTATTCTATTTTTTAATTTTTAAAAAATTTTAGTTTAGATCCAGGGGGTACATGTGCATGTTTTTTTTTACAACAGTATATTGTGTAATGGTGGATATTGGGTTTCTAGTGTAGCCATCATCCAGATAGTGAACATTTTATCCAATAAGTCATTTTTCAACTCTCACCCCCCCCTCCATCCTCCCTGCTTTGTGAGCCCCCGTGTCCATTCTTTCCATCTCTGTGGCTATGTGTTCCCCCAGTTTAGCTCCCACTTATAAGTGAGAACATCTGTTAGCCACTGACTATACTATGACATCATGTACTTAGGAGTGTCAGAAAAGGAAGAATGGGCTTTAATTTTTGGAAGGGGTAACAAATCACCTATAAAAACATGTAAATAGGAAGTTTCTGAGAGGAAAGACAGAAATAAGTATTTTTTTAGTTTGTCTGCCAAGCTCAAATAGTGTTTGTTCAAGATGATGAAGTCTTTATCACATACCTTTCATGGAAATTTATAAGAAGTTAAATCATTCATAATGATATACTAAGTGTACGTCAGGAAGTTGAATTGAGATATGATAGAATGAACTAGATATTGGCTTGAAAATAAAATTATATTAAACTTAATTAACTCATAATAGTATATTATTGTTTATCTGAATTTTTTTGGAAAAGAATCATTTTCTAAGATCAGTTCTGAAGTAAGTTCTTAAAAATGAAGAAAATGAAGCATTTTTTTTCCTAAAAAAATTGAATATAAAATTTAAAAATCATTTTTGTTGCTTTTACAGGTGGTACCATAGAAACATTACCAGAAATCAGGCAGAACGTCTATTGAGACAAGAGGTAATTCAATGTATTTGTGGACATTTTCAAAATTTCTGAGAAGTGCTTATAAAGACTTCAACCAGCTAAAAAAGTATATTAGTTCTAAAATATTATTACATCCCAACTATATATTTTATGTGAAGTTGTAAATCAGATATATTTGTATCAGATCATTTCCATCAACTTTCATTCTAATTTCAGAAATATGTTTCTCCTGAAAGGATTTCAACTCCAACATAAGGAGACTCCAAGGTGCATTCTGCCAATGGAGTCTCTCTCTCTCTCTCTCTCTCTCTCTATTGTATGTGTGTGTGTATATATAAATATATATATGGAGTCTCTCTCTCTCTCTCTCCATATACGTGTGTGTGTGTGTGTGTGTGTGTGTGTGTGTGAATATAATTTTTTTTTTGAGACATGGTCTCACTCTGTCACCCAGGCTGGAGTGCAGTGGCTCGATCACAGCTGACTGAAGTCTTGACCTCTTGGTCTCAAAGCTATCTTCCCACCTCAGCCTCCTGAGTAGCTGGGACTACAGGCATGCCACCGTGCCTGGGTAGTTTCTTTGTATTTTTTATAGAGATGGGGTTTTGCCATGTTGCCCAACTGATCTTGAGCTACTGAGCTTAAGTGATCAGCTCACTTCTGCTTCCCAAAGTGCTGAGATTGCGGGTGTGAGCCACCATGCCCAGCCTGGAGTCTGTATTTGAGTTGCTCATTATAACCTCTGTACAAGTATAAACTCGATCCTCAGGAACGTAGGTTACGCTCATTAAAAACACAAAGAAAAATACATGCTGCCCCAGTTTCTTTGTTCTTTGGAAGCAAAGGAAAGAGTTGAATAGCCAAAATACCAAACTCAGATCAAAACTGCTCATGGTTTAAATTTCCAGATGTCGATAAACATTAACTGTGGGTAAACCTAGAGTCAGAACTAGAAACTAGGTAAGAGGTATGTGTGTCATTATGCTCTGCTGTTCAATGTTGAGGAAATCCAGAAATGCGAGTGAGAAAGAATCAGTTCTGTAACTCAAAACTCAATGCCAGTAATGGTGCAGGACACAATGAAGACCCGCTTCATAGCAGGGGCTAGGCAGAGAATGAGGGACACAGGCCCATCCTTAGGTGGCCGTGTGGATGGAGATTGGACTTGCTTGGAGGAAATTGAGTGGGACAGCAAATATTCTGTCTTGCTGGTATGGTCACGGCAAATGGCCTTTTGTGAGGTGATATTAATAGATCCAACATGGAGAAATAAAATGTTATGACAGGTGGACAGAACCAGAGAAGGAAGGTCCCAGAGGAGGTTCGCAGTCAGCACGCTGGTCAGCACACAGTAATATGGCTGAAATCACTGAGCTGTGCAGGTTGAGGATCAGAGCTTCTGCATCTGGAAAGAAGCCAGACAAGGCCAGGATCTCTAAGAGACTTGAAGAGTGAATTATACACACAGGCCCACAATCCAGATATGCCAAATATTAAAATTTGGCCATGACATTAAGAAAAAAACACATTACAGTTATAGGAAGCCCACCCCTTCATCTTTTGGTCCTCTCTCATTCCCCAGGGGCAGTCACCACAGGAGGGTATGTTCCTGTTTTGTCCATGTGTTTACATTTCGATCATATATGCATGCACGTAAACAACCTATAACATTATTTTATGTATTTTACCATTTGACAGAAAGGAGATCATATGTATGTTGATTTTTTTAGTTAAACATTGTTTTCAAAGTTTATCAATATGGGTGCATATACTATAGATCAAACACATTCCTTTAACTGTATATTAGTGTATTTCATGTTATGACTATATAAAATTGTATTCATTGTGGATAAACATTCAAAATGTTCCTAATGTGTTACTGTTACAAACAGTTGTGCAATGAATTTTCTTATAAATGTCAAGTTACATGCAAGGGTGAGGTGGAATTATGTAGTCACAGGGTAGGTGCAGATTTAACATTATTAGATATTTTCAAAACATGATTCAAAATGGTTATACCAGTTGAGGCTCTTGTGGCGAATGAGATTAACTGGTTCCCAACATTCTTGCCAGCAGGTGGCAAGTAGTTTCACACTTTTTTTTTCAATTCATTGGGTGAGAAATTTTATACTTTTTCAAACATTTTCTTGATTACCAGTGCAGTTGAGTTACTTTTGAAGTGTCTGTAGGCTGGTTGAGCTTACTCTTCTGTGACATACCTGTTAATATTTTTTATTCATTTTTCCTATAGTGCTTGCCTTTTTAACTTATAAGTCTATATTTAAAAAATACAGCTGGGTGTGGTGGCGTAAGCCTGTAATCCCAGCACTCTGGGAGGCCAAAGCAGGTGGATTATCTGAGATCAGGAGGTTGAGACCAGCCTGGCTAACATGGTGAAACCCCATCTCTACTGAAAATATAAAAATTAGCTGGGTGTGGTGGTGCATGCCTGTAATCCCAGCTACCCAGGAGGTTGAGGCTGGAGAATTGCTTGAACCTGGGAGGTGGAGATTGCAGTGAGCTGAGATCATGCCCCTGCATTCCAGCCTGGGTGACAGAGTGAGACTCTGTCTCAAAAAAATCAATTAAAAAAAAAAAAGATTAAAAGTATATCCTGAATACCAATCTTTTTTGTCAGTTATATATTATAATACACTCTTCTGATTTCTGGCTTTTAAGACTTTACATGTTTTCCTTTCTTGCATAGAATTTAAAAACGTTTATGTGGTCACATTTCTCAAATTTTTCTTTATTATCTGTGCTTTTTTTTTTTGCTTGATGTAAGTTTTTCTTCCAATTGAAGTCATAAATGAACTTTCTATTTTCTTTTAAATGTATTAAGGATTTGCTTTTCACATCTGGATCTTTAATTTATTGAAAATGTGTGTGTATGTGTGTATAAAGCATGGGATATTTAAAATACACATTTTTTTATCTATCTTAAAAATGTTTTTCTAATTTATATATTTTTTAATTTTTATTTTTAAAATACACCTGGATTAAACCCTATTTGTCATGAAGCATTTAATATACATATTCTGGTTTGGGTTTCCTGATATTTTATTCCGCATTTATCCTGTTATGTTCAAAAGGAAGCCTGGCTAATAATTTTCTGTTCTCTTTGGTTTTAGTATAAAGGTTACATTAACATCATAAACTGAGTTAAGGGATAGGGCTTTGTCTCTCTTTCCAACCTGTGGAATAGTTGATATTGGTTGGTTAGGAACCATAACTGTCTTGTAAGAGAGTCCAGATATGCTGCTTTTACAAAACGGTAGATATGTGACTACTGATTGAATTTCCTTTTCTTTTTGAAATGTTTGATAATTTATATTTACCTAGAGAATTGCCTATTTTAAATTTATTTTCAAATTTATTCCATTAACAATTCATAGCAATATTCTATAATTTGTATTTATTTCATATTTCAATAGTCAGTATGTTCATGTGGTCCAAAATCAAAAGATTTTGGAAAGTTTTCTTCCATCTTGTCTTCAAGCCACCAATTTCCCTCCCCACAGAAAAACTACTATTAGTT
>PVKV010025367.1:0-29774 GCA_004027835.1 Alouatta palliata
AAAAAAAAAAAAAAAAAAAAAAAAAAGAAAAGGTAAACTACCACTAGTTCAAAGAAACTATTGCACAGCAGGTATTTGATAAAGGTCTGTATCCGGAAACATAATATATCTTGACTAGAAGAAGGTAATCAACTCAATTAAGATATGGAGGAAAATGTTTGACACTTCACTAAGAAACGTGTATAAATGACAAAGAAACACAAGAAAAGATGTACAGTATCATTAAACATTAGGGAAATGCACATTAAAACCACCATTAGTAATCACCACACATGTAGAAAGCTTAAACCTTTAACAACTGACAAACCCAAATACCTATGATACCATTCTCAGACATTGGTGAAGAGAATGAGAAGCATTCAGCCACTCTGGAAAACAGTATACATCATGCTTTACAGAAAGAAATGTTACAGAGAGGAGCAGAGGCACTAGTGACCTTATATGACCTATTCCAAAGTGCCAACTAGTAAAATTATTCTTCAGTTCTACCTGGAAAATCTACTTCTATACTTTAACTTGTAAGTCTAATATATGATATCTTTCAGAAAACGCCTATGTTAACTTTATTAAGCCTTGGTCTAAACATGCTTATTTTTATTTCTTCTTTATTTATTTTTACTTATTTTGTAATGAGAAGCAAGAAAAAGGGATATTTTTTCTTTAATAAGAATATGAAGTTTATCTTTTATTTAAAACAGTTCTACTGGCACCTTGTCACATAAAATTTTACATGGAATTACATATTCTAAGAACAGCTATCTAAGAATGTGTAATTTCTTTTTCTTTAGTTCTTTATGTTTATTCTACTGTGATATATATGAAGATGTATTTCATATGTGATTATGAGATTATAGTCAATTATTTCTAAAAGTGAGGAAATCTTTGTGTTTTTATTTTAAAATAACACTAGAAAACTATTTAAAATACTATCTTTTTAAATTCCCAATTATGTTTCATAACACCTTATTTTTATTTCACTTTTTACTTTTGTGTCTTTTCCTTCCATCCTTCCTTTCCTTCTCCTTTTTCTGTTTGGATTATTTTTAAATGGTGCCTCAGCTGCTGCTATGTATATAGAACCACTAAAATTATAAGCAGAGAATGATTTTTGGTTACCAGAAGGTTTAGACTAAAGAGTTAAAAGTTACTCATTATCATACAAAGTTCTTCAGTATGGAATTTTGTAATGCGAGCAGACTCTGTATTATAATATAAACCTCACTGTTTCTGTGTTCTTTACAACAGACAACTAAAGACCCTTTACAAAGTTTGATATATTTTAAAACATTCAACATAGTTTTATTTCATGTCCTTTCTATTTTATAAAGAGGCTTTCATGGTCACATGAAGAGGACTTCGGGTATAATACACCTGAAATGTACCACTCTGCCCTTGCTGTTCTTCTACAAGGCAAATCTGAGGAAATTTTTTATTGTTCATTTTTCCAAGAATTCCTGCAAACTGATGTCTTTACTGCCTACAAAGTGGAGGAATTTTTAAAAGTCAGAGAACTCTCTTTCCACTGATATGGCCAAATATTCACAATTTTTAGGTTAATTCTCTACTTTTTAACCCAGATAAATACGTTTTGGATTAGATTTTACAAGATGAGCAATTAAAAGTAAATTACATTTGCCTCTATATATCACAATCCAGCATGGACACAAAACCACGCTTGTACTCAGTTTTCTCAGAAGAAATCACATTACTCTTTTCTTTCTTCTTATTTGGTTAATTTTATAAAGAATGAAACCCTGTGTTACAAGAGGGGAAAAAAAAATCTTCACCATGTTTTTTAACTTTGCAAATTTATAAATAAATGGGTACAATTTCTTACTAAGTTTCACATTTTCAGCCTAGGCAGAGACATACGTGTAGATATCCTATTTATCTCCAGAACAGAGAAACCAGCAATGAGAGCTTTAAGCATAGCAAAAGTCAGAGACAACCAATAAGGAACTTATGGCACAAATTAAAGATAGACCAAGCTAAGACAAGAGCAAGGACTTTATTCAATATGGACAATCCAGGAAGAAATCTCAAGAATAATGACTTCGAAAATATTCAAACAAATGTAAATTTCTCTTCTCCCAATCCTTATAAAAAGCAAACAGAAAACATCAAAACCAATTGAGAAACTCCAAGTAGACGCAAGCACTTCAAAATTAATACAGAAAAGGCTAAGTTTATAAACTGAGTAAATTTTGACACAGAATTATATTCACATAATGAATCAGAATTATTTTCACCCCATACATGGTCTTTATCAAGAGAAAGAAGAGATGTAAAGAATAGGAATATAAAAATAACCGTTTTCTGTTTTAAGTGACAGCATTCTGTGACTCACTAGAATTAGAAAACAGTGACATTAGAGTTAGTGACAACTAGAAGGGAAAAGGAAGAAAGGGAAAGAATGGCATCTTTCACTCTTGATAAAAGCAACAGGAAGGAGGTTGGCATCAGGGCAGATAGGTTTGGACGTAAGTGGATTCTCACTGCTATAATTATCTACTGTGTCTGGTTTTGATCCTGTTTACTGTGTGATACTTGATATCATAATGAACTGTTGATTGTGTTTATGAACATTTGCAAGGTGCTCATTTGCTCCTATTTTTCGGTTAGAAATGTTTTGTGTACCAAAAATGGCTTGACCAGCTGAAAATAATTCTATATAATTTCAATTTAACAGAGATACATTTTACCTAAGTTCAATTTTACGCAGTTTTGTTACAACTTGCAAAACCACAGGAGAAAGGAAAATAAAGACATATTATGTACATAATTCCCTTCAACCACTTCCTCTGCTTGTACATTTCATACCAGAAACAATTTTATGATTTGTGATTAGCAATAGCGTTTTCCAAAAATGCTATTTTTTTCCCAAAAATTATCAATAATTTTTTATTGTATTGTAAAAGCCATGACAACTTTGCAAAGAATATGTTAAATTTCTAGTACCTTCTTAATACAAATATATTAAAAGGTAAGTGAATTTGTGCTCAAAAAATTTCTGGCAGAATCTCTCTTAAGAAAATCCCTAGCTGGATAGAATAGGCACCCTCCCATAATTCACTATTATTAAGAAACTGTTAGTAAGCACCCTAGAAGGATCTGTCAATCAACAACATTTACTGAACATCATTGTGCAGTAAAAAGATTGTGCAGCTTGGAGAAATGTTAAGAATTATTTACAACTTATCCATGATGAAGAATAATAAAATTAGCAATGACTCATCATTACCTATGTGCCTGGCCATTAAAAGCATAGACTGGGTGTGGTGGCTCACGCCTGTAATAGCAGCCAATGCGGGTGGACCACAAGGTCAAGAGATCAAGATCATCCTGGCCAACATAGTGAAATCCTGTCTCTACTAAAAATACACAAATTAGCTGGGCGTGGTGGCACGCGCCTGTTATCTCAGCTACTCAAGAGGCTGAGGCAGAAGAATGGCTTGAATCCTGGAGGAGGAGGTTGCAGTGAGCTGAGATTGCACCACCGCACTCCAGGCTTGTGACAAAATGAGACTCTGTCTCAAACAGACAAACAAAAAAACCAAAAAAGATAATATTAATAATTTTATTTCTTCCCAAAATTTTGCCCTTTATCAATTTCCTGATTGTGTTTTCAGCTGATTTTATTTACTGATCTGTAAGATTTGGGGGGGGGGTGTGCATGTGTGTGTATCACAGATACTGAGTGCATAGCCCAATGTCTATGTAGCATATACTGCTCCTTGCGGAGCAGGGCTACCCCACAGGCAGTGTGGCAAGAGCAGCCCAATCCTTATACTTTATGCCCTTGCTGATAGAGTGGGATTTATATAAAGAATGTTTCTGTTTCTTATCTATTTGCACTATATAATTGTTATTTTATTCTACTTATATTGCCTTCTTTTGAATTAATCCACTTCTCAATCTTCCATTTTATCCCTTCTATTAGTTTTTTATATTATAATTCTAGTGGTTGCTCTTTACAGCATGCTTCTCCAACTTAATAGAGTATACTCTAAATTAGTATAATAGTTTCAGCAATGGTTCAAAAATGTATGTGGCCTGCAGAATTTTAACTCCACTTACAATGTTCTTTTCAAGTTACCTACACAGTTGTTTTTTCTGTTGTTCTTCCCTTGTCACTAGGATTCTGTCCCTCCATCTCAAATCATTTTCCAGCTTCATGGCGTATTTCCTGTAGTATATCCAGATCTGATGGTAATCTTTAAATTTTCTCAATTTGTAATTTATTTAAAAATGTCATCATTTGTCCTTCATTTTTGATGGTTATTTTAGCAGGATTTAGACTTTCAATTTGACAGTATGTTTTTCTCCTGCACATTACAGATACCATTTCATTGTTTTCTGGTTTATTGAATTTGCTCAGGGCAGCCATGGATTTCAACATGCTCCTTGAAAGATGATGTGCCTCTTTCTTATGGATGTCTTCACAATTTTTCTCTTTAATTCTGAATTACAGTAGTTTGACTATGATATGCCTGTGTGTCATTTTATTTGTATTTATCTTTCTTGGGAGTTGTTGAGCTTCATTAATGCGTGTATTTTATTCATTTCAAGGCTTTTATCTCTGCAAATATTGCCACTGCTTCATTCTCTTGGTCCTTCATCATTAGAACTTCATTGCACATATATCAGACATTCTGACCACATTCTGTATGTCTGTTATGCTTTGCTTTCTTTTTTCCTCTGTATTAAGTTTGATATTTTCTATTGACCTGCTGTAGAGTTTATCAATATTGTCTTCTGTTGTGTTCAGTCCTCTGTTAAACCATCCAATCAGTCTTTATATCAATTAATTCATGTATTAAATGGACATTATTGCATCTTTTGATTCTAGCATATCTATTTTTTTCCTTACAATGCCACTTAAATGTCACAATTTTTCATTGTTCATTAATTTTGTCTCCTTTACTTTAACATATGTATACAGTTATTCTAAAATTCCTGGCATAAGTCTAATACTATTATCATCAATGGGCCTACTGCTTTTGTCTTTTTTTGTTCTTTGAATTATTGGTCACATTTTTCTGCCTCTTTATAGGTACAGTAATTGATAATTTGTAATTTTATACCTCTGACTATATAAAAGACTGCAGATTATTTTAGTTTTCCCCAGAAATTCTCCTGATTCCTGTGGTAGGAAGAGAGGGTGACAAGCTGATCACGACGATGTAATGAGGTTAGTGCTGAGGCAGTTTCAGCACCACTCAGTCTATTTCTAGTTTACTTCTATCTGTGAATGTGCCTTTCATGGAATTTTTTAATTAAGAGCCTGGCAATTTCCTATCTCCTCATCCCTTCCCTGAAAAAAATGGAAGGGATATTCATTATTGTCTTTGGGGGATTTTTCATTTAGCTCTTGAGATTTTCACTCACGTTGCTAAAAATCTGACAGACATCTTGAAGGGACTGGCAGCGTGTTTAAGGATGTCTCTCCTCTGGTTCAAACACAGCCAGACTAATCATGTCAGACTAATTATAGTCCATCTGGTGAGAGTTGATTGTAATTGTGGCATTATTTTACATTTTCCAGTTTACTAAAGAGTTGGCACTTTAAAAAATCATCCTCTTGTTTGCGATTTCCATCTCTCAGTTGTAATATTCTTGTTCTTTTCTTTTATCCATTTTCAAATTACATTTTCTGTCTTTTTCTTATAGATTTGAGGATCTCTTTATATATTCTGGAAATCAGTCCTTTGTAAGTTATATCAAAAGCAAAACCATTGTTTTCAAGTTCATCTTGTTCTTTTATTCTCTTTATATTTTTTAATAAATAAAGGTTTCTAATTCAGTATACTCAACTTCAATTATTAATTTTATGGTATGTTCTTTCTTTTACATCATGCTTAAAAAATTTCCTACTTCAAGATCAAAAGGATACTTTCACTTTTATGTCTTTAGTCTTCTTGAAATTGAATTTTGTGAGTAGCACGAGGCAAGAGTTTAACCTCTTTCATTTACTCTCCAATTTTCCCTCTCTCTTGCCCTTTCTCCGTCTGTCACTTCCTTCCCCTTCTTCCTTCCTTCTTTCCTTCCTCTTTTGCTCTTCTTTTTGCTCTCATGTTCCCTTTCTCCCTGTTCTTCCACTTTTTCCCCCTCTCTCTCATCCGTTTCTTTTCTTCTTGGGTCATATCTCTAATTGTATGATCCTGATTTATTGGAAGACCCATTCTTTTTCTATGGATCTGTACAACCATGTCAGTCCTAAATTGTCTATATGAATTAATTTCTTGGCTCTTCATTCTCTTTTATCATTCTAGTATTAATGTTTCATTACCAAATTGTTATAATTTTTATTACTTATAATAAATTAATAATTGATAAAGCAATCCTTCTCACCTTGTTAGCATTCAAGAGGATTTTGAAATTCGTGAATGTTTATATTTCTATATACATTACAGATTCAGTGTATATATTTATACTGAAAGCTTATTGGGTTTTGAGTATATTAAATTTATAGATACTGTTAGAGAAGTTTAAAATATTATTCATTAACTCTTTCAAACCATGAACCAGGTATATCTTCTCATTTATTTGAAATAGATCTTCCTACTATCTTTTTTTTTTTTTTCTGAGACGGAGTTTTGCTCTTGTTACCCAGGCTGGAGTGCAATGGCGTGATCTCGGCTCACCGCAACCTCCGCCTCCTGGGTTCAAGCAATTCTCCTGCCTCAGCCTCCCGAGTAGCTGGGACTACAGGCACGTGCCACCACGCCCAGCTAATTTTTGTATTTTTAGTAGAGACGGGGTTTCACCATGTTGACCAGGATGGTCTCGATCTTTTGACCTCGTGATCCACCCGCCTCGGCCTCCCAAAGCCTACTATCTTTTAATAAAGTTTAATATTTTCATAGGCATCACACGTTTTAAAATAAAACCATATTTGCAATTCTATCATAAATGGAGTCTATAAAAATATATATTTGCTGACTTATAAAGTACATTTTTTATATTGATATATTTCACTAGTCTTTCTAAGCCTTATTATTACTTTACAAATTGTCTATAGATTCCTTTGGATTTTCTACAAGGACAATTACATAATATTCAAAGTTTGTTTTGTTCTTTCTAATCTTTCACACTTTCCTCAAAATTTCAAATTTATCAGTTACAATTGATTATGTTAGTTGATTGCAACGATGTTTTCATATGTAATTACTTCTTTTTCTTTTCTACTATTATTTGTGCTTTCAGCAAACATTTGTTAATCTGTTAGTCTTTTCACAGAGCCAGTTTGTATGCCTAGATCAATTGATTCCTGCTATATTGTTTTCTTCTTTTTGTTTCTTTTTCACATTTCTTTTTTTTTTTTTGAAACAGAGTTTCACTCTTGTTACCCAGGCTGGAGTGCAATGGCGCGATCTCGGCTCACCGCAACCTCCGCTTCCTGGGTTCAAGCAATTCTCCTGCCTCAGCCTCCCGAGTAGCTGGGACTACAGGCACATGCCACCATGCCAGACTAATTTTTGTATTTTTAGTAGAGACGGGGTTTCACCATGTTGACCAGGATGGTCTCGATCTCTTGACCTCGTGATCCACCCGCCTCGGCCTCCCAAAGTGCTGGGATTACAGGCGTGAGCCACTCTTTTTCACATTTCTTAAATTGCATACATAATTATCTGCATCTCTTCTTTTATAATATACATTTTATAATACATATTTGATGCTATAAATTTTCCTCTATTGTTTTAGCCACATTATGTTTTCATATTTAGAATTGTAGTCAATTGTACATATTACTTAGCTTAAATACTTTCTAATTTTCATTATAATTTTTAAGTTTTGTGAATTATGTAGAAGTACTTTGTCATCTTTTTTGTTATAAAATTTAACTCAATGTCATTGGTCTAGAGAAAGAAATCAATTGGCATTTGGAAAATTTTGTTTATGGAATGTCTTTTGCCAAGTTTCTTAAATGATTCACAAGTGATTAAAAAGAATGTGTATTGGCTAGGTGCGGTGGCTCATGCCTGTAATCCCAGCACTTTGGGAGGCTGAGGAGGGCGGATCATGAGGTCAAGAGATCAAGACCATGTTGGTCAACATAGCAAAACCCCATCTCTACTAAAATAAAAAAAAAATATTAGCTGAGCGTGGGTGCACCTGCAGTCCCAGCAACTCAGGAGGCTGAGGCAGAACAATTGCTTGAACCTGAGAGGCGGAGGTTGTAGAGAGCCAACACCGTGCCATGGCACTCCAGGCTGGCGCTTGGTGAGAGAGCAAGACTCTGTTCTCAAAAAAAAAAAAAAAAAAAGAATATATATTATGCACCTATTGGGTGTCATGTTCACTTGATCAGCTAATTGTGTTATTTAAGTATTCTGCATACTCTCTGCTTACTTTCTCTCTGTATTTAACTCTTTTTTTTTTGCTTAATACTAAAAAGAAAACCTGCAGAAAATCTGGAAATAATGGAAAATGAAATCAATAGAAAACATTACTTATAATCACATCATCCAGTAAAATTTTAATTCTATTTTTCTAATTAATCAATTGTACCTCTTCTGAAATATGTTATATATAAATTTCAGATATAAATAAATACAGACAGAGGTAGAGATTACAGAAGAAATATTTTTCTCCTATCTTAGAGGTTCATGGCCGAGACCCCTGTAGCAAAAGACAGAGTAATAAGAAAGAAGAATACAAATGTATTTGATGTAAGTTTTATATGATGCGGGAGCTTTCATAAATGAAGACTGAAATATGCAGGTAGATCTGTACATTTTTATGCTTAGGTTTGAGGAAGAGTGAGTAGTTGTAGAGAACGTGATTGGAGGACAAGCGTTCGGGGAACTTAGCAAGGCCTGTTTGTTCATGTGCTTCTCTGTGCCCTTGTGTCTTCCAAGATAAGGATGCTGTTTTCTCTCCGGTATAGGAGAGCACATGTTGAATGAAAGTCTCGCAACCTGCTTTGGAGGAGAAGGGCAGGTGAAGGCCAGAGTGATTTTCCTGCTTCTGCTGTTTTCTCAAATGCTAAGATTCCATCTTTTGGGGTAGCGTGTCCTGAATCCCCTCAAGATAGAGACAGAAACATATCCCAGTGTCCCCTCCTTGAAAATCTGCTACCACATCTTTGGGGTTTCCTGTCAGTCTCTAAACTTCAGTGTCTCGTCAGTCTACTGTTGGCAATGTTTCTAAAATAGCTATGTGGTGTCACCAATGAAGACTAGTTCTGTGTAGTCTGATACATTTTTTTTTCCTGCCCTGATGATGCCTGGATAATGATGTAAAGTGGAACCATAGATTTTGGAAAACCCCACGCATGACTACAATTAGAAGCCCATTGAATATCAAAAGGAAAATTAGTTGCGGTCATAATTCCTCTCTTAGTCTGGGCCCCTTTCCCCAAAGAAATGTACCTTCTTTCTCCATACGGACTAACTTTGCACATGCTGTAAGAGGAAGTCCTGTTAATAGCCTCTCTCCCAGCAGTGAGTTCCCTACTTGTACGTCACATTTGAATAGGTAAGAAGATAACTCTTCAAGCAATTGCTGCCACTCATTGCCTAAAGCATATTTTCCAAAGAGAACATTTTATTGATTAGCTTGCTAAAAAAAGAAAATGTCTTTCTTGTTATTTCAATTGGAAGACAGCTTTTTTTTATCAAATTCTCAGTCCTGTGACAGAATAGTTTTGCACTCTCTACTATGTCTTAAGAATGAGGTTGCTAATACAATTTAGAAGGATATAGTATTAATTAGTAAATTGCCTGCGTTTTGTTGGGAGAAGCAGCAGAGGAGAAAGGACTTACAGAATGCCTGCATAAACTGGTTATGAGTTACATGTAAACAAGGAACAACAAACTGCGGAAGGCCGCAGGAGGCCTCTGAGGAGGAAGGCCTCTCCACGCCTCGTGTTCCGGTGCAGGGTGACCTCGGCTCTGTTATCATAAACATTGTGCTCAAGGATGTAAAACCCCTTCTTAGCACTATGACATAGCCAGGCTTGTAGGCTCCTTGTAAGGCCCACGTTCCACCAGCTGCACATAGATAATAGGCTAAAGATAACCAAATGTTCTTGTTTTGTGAAACTCCTGAAACCACCATTGTTATCAACCTTTAGAATGACACAGCTGTTCCGGCTCACTGATTCACTCCACCATCACTCCACCTCTACCCTATATATTAAAGTAATTGTCATCAATAAATAGTGTGAATGATCAGAGCCTGGGCCTTCACTGTCTCCTCCAGTAATAAGTGATGGTCCTCTGGTCCCACTTTCTCTCTTAATCTGTCTATTTCTCATTCCTTTGTTGCCACCAAACTCGGGGTACCCATGGGTGATGTCAGGCTGATTCCCTACAGATTTCAGAGAAATTTAATGGGATATATATATATATATATATATATATATATTTTTTTTTTTTTTTGAGACAGAGTCTCGCTCTGTCACCAGGCTGGAGTGCAGTGGTGTGATCTCAGCTCACTGCAATCTCTGCCTTTAATGGACTGTATTGATTTCTCTTCAGTAAATTTATGATAAACCTAGTTAGGTGTGATAGTTTTGTTTTGCATAGGAATTATTGGTTAAGCCAACCAACACTTACCTGATGTTCAGAATAGTTTAAATAGCATAAATCAATATACAGAACATGTAAAATGTTGGAGGTCAGAAGCTGATACCCCAGAATACAGTGCTTTGACATGTTGAACTGAAGTAGAAGCCTCAGGTCTCTCCGAACTCCCCCTACCTTCCCAACTCTCAATCCTCTGTCTCTCCAAAAGCACAGGATGAAGTATTCTCCGAAGTTTCCCCATTTGCTCAAGAAGAAAGAAGTTACCTCCGGTTTCTGTCCTGAGGTCCATTAACTCCTATATCACAGGAAAAAGGACTGAGGTCTGTCAACACACCTGGACAGACTTTTGTCACAAACCATTGTCTGGATTCTAGGCCAAACAGACTGTGTCTTGAGCCACTGTATGTTATCCAGGTCCATTCATTTTCCTCTAAAAATCACTATCCCTCACATTTCCATGTTCCTCCTATCTCCCCTCCCATAAGAAGGGCATATCTGCATCTGTATCCCATTGGGCTATTGAGTATCATTCTCCTAAGAATATCCATGCCATGCATGTTAATAAATTTGTATGCCAGCCTTTTCTGTTATTAACCTGCATTCTGTGAGTTGATTTTTCAGCAAATCTTCAAAGGGCAAGAGAAACTTTTCCATTGTCCCCTATAGAAACATTTAAAATTCTGTAAAACAGTGACAACATCAAAAGCCATATAAAATTGTGTGTGTGTGTGTGTGTGTGTGTGTGTGTGTGTGTGGTGGGTATTTGTAGCAAAATTTTATTTCATATTTATATATGCAAAATTCTAATATAATAGTTCTAAATAGAATTTTAGGGTCCATGAAGTTATCCTTTGCACTTTTGAAGCAGAAGAGGACCGTGACAGAGATAGAGTCGAAGTTTCTCAGTTCCACAGGCTGCTTCTCATCACATGACAGCAGGACAATCTTCTATTTTCAATATTGTGCATTTACAACACATTTTAACCTGCAGAATGTTGGAAATTATCTACTAGTCACTCTTCTATCTTGACCTACATGTGAAATCACTGATGCAGAATTCAGTGTTGCAAAATTTTGAAAAGCATACTTTTGGTAATAGTTTTAAATATCATTGGCATTAGAGTCTGACAGACCAAAATTCAGTCCTTGAGTTATGATTCAGTAGCTTAAAGGCATGATGATTGTGACAACCTCACTGAGTCTTGCTTTCTTCATTTAAAGATAATAATATGAACCTATGTTGCAAGTTCTTCATGAAGATTAAGTGACATTTTATATCTAATGTGCAGAAAATAGGTTTGACATATTGTAAGCCTTTGGTAAATAACATTTATTATAATAATTTTCAACAACAATAAGAAAGTCACAGTGTTCCTAAGAGACGTAGAGGTTTAGGTTCTACAATGCAAAAGGTTTAGTATCTGCATGGTTCCAGCAGAGGAAGCAGACATACAAAACTCAATTCCCATTCTTGGTTTATTTATTTTGAGTATTCAACAGAAGAAAGGAGTCAATGAAATGAGAAGACCTGTGCCAGCAAACTAACTTTATGTAGAATGCATCCTCCTAGTATGAAATGAGAAGACAACCACTTTTCAGAACTACTACAGAACAGTGACATAGCCATCCATTGTTATGACCAGTTATTTCCAACTTCCCCTGAGATTTCCAGAGTCCACCCTCCTGTGGGGAAAGGCTAACCTATAATAAATGTATTTCCTACACTGAGAGGCCACACAAGTATTACATTTTACAAGGAGCAATATTTTCTTTTGCAATTTCTCCCCAACGTACTTTAAATCCATCTAGTTCATAGCAGAAATAGTAAAATTTCCAAATTCAATAAACTCAAAAAAAAAAAAAAGGTCTAAAACCTGGAGCCTGATATAGACAGAATTATGAATGCCATTTATATACCATTAAGAAACTGCTTTATAACATTTAATATTACTGTAACATACCTGTGTTGCACAAATTCATAAAGTCACATACGTTAAAACATAGAGTATGTTAAACATAGTATTCAGTTTCTTAAAACGAAATTTGTCTAACGTTGCTTTTTTTTGAGACAGAGTCTCAGTCTGTTGCCAGGCTGGAGTGCAGTGGTGCAATCTCGGCTCACTGCAACCTCCACCTCCCAGGTTCAAGGGAATCTCGTCTCAGCCTCCTTACTACTGGGACTCTGGGTGAGTGCCACCACACCCAGCGATTTTTCTATTTTTAGTAGAGACAGGGTTTTACCGTGTTGGCCAGGATGGTCTCCATCTCCTGACCTCGTGACCCACCTGCTTTGGCCTCCCAAAGTGCTGGGATTACAGGCATTAGCCACCATGCCTGGCCTGTCGTGTTTTTCCGGAAAGCTTTCAATTTATAAATGACGATGGATTTTTACATGTATGTCTCCAAAATGAATGCTGCAAATTGTATTCTAAATGAAAAATATCTCTGTAGTAAACAAATCTCATAAGACTGCGATCTATCTCAAATAATTTTTTGTTCACAAGTTTAGTGTGGGAGAGAAAATGTAATATATTATCTTCACCCATCAGAGTTCATAGCTGAAAACCTTGTAACAAAATACAAATTAACAAGAGAAAATATGCAAGTTTATCTAAGTTTTACATGACATGGGATCCTTCAGAAATGAAGACTTGAAGACTCAGGGACAACTGTGTATTTTTATGGACAGTCATGCAGAAATGTGAGGAGGACAAACGGGTATGGTCAATGTAATAAACAGGCGGAACTTATTAAGGTCTGTTTGTTCAGATTCTTGTGGAGTTTCTGTGTGACAGTCCTTCCCTCTGGCCAAAGGGCAAGAAGACACTTGTCTCACAAGGGTGTCCAGGAGAGAAGAGGCAGGGAGAGGTCACAGTGACCTTCCTGCTTCTGTTTTTTTTTCTCAAGTGCTAGAGTCCATATTTGGGGGTATCATATTTTGAAACTCAACAAGTCTTTGCTGAAATACAGTATATCTATATCCTTTGGTCTTTAACTTTTGTCTATTACACAGCATTCTATTTTTCAAATAAAGTGATACATTTGCTAAAATTATATAAAAACTAATTACAGTAAAATTTTTATAAATAAAATTATTTCAAAGATAAATCTTATATCCTATAGAGTTACGTGTAAAGAGTAGTGCTGAATTGAATCTACAGTATCTGACAGCCTTTCTCTCTGTTAATGTTACAAAACATTGATTATTGGTAGCCCATGCTACTATCGTTTTTATACATGGCTCATAAACTTGAATTTTAAATGAATCACCCAAATGATTTTTCAGGTAGTCGTCTTTCAGAAATATTGTCTTGTAGAATTGCAATTTTATTCTGTGTTTTCTAACTGTAAACAGTAAAAATATATATCTCAAAAGTGAACTGTCAACTCAATGAAGTCTGGGAGTTTGAAGGTTTGGTTTTTGAAGGCTACATGTGTCTCACTGTGAATAAGCATAGTCTCACACATTTAAGAAGCATGTTCTACACTATATATGAACAACAGTCTCCAACCTGCCCGGCATGGGGCTTGATAGACATTATAGCACACTGCATATTGAAGACTTTATTTTACTTTATGTCCAGTGAAAATTTAGTTTGCTATGTACTTTGAATAAAACTCATGTCTTCTCACATAAATTTCTGGGTGGCCATACTTTTAAAAAGTTGTAATAGAATTAAAGAAAGTTAACTCCTAGAATAATAGCAGAATTGGCAATTCATATTCAATCTAGAGATGGTTTTCGAATCTTGAGATGACTCAAATCAAAAGTTTGAGAGTGAAAAAGACATATATAGGACTTTATAATAACAGAAAAAAATTAGTTGTAGGGGTTATAGGGTAGACTCAGGCTTGTGCACTACATTCCATCCATGTTACCAAAATGAGAGACATCATCTAAAAATTGAGTGAGTTGGTGCTTTTTCCAAGAGTCACTACAAACAGAAATTCTAAAGAGAAATTTTTAAAAATTAAACAATTTATGGGGCCAGGCATGGTGGCTCACACCTGTAATCCCAGCACTTTGGGAGGCTGAGGCAGGCGGATCACGAGGTCAAGAGATCGAGACCATCCTGGTCAACATGGTGAAACCCCGTCTCTACTAAAAATACAAAAAAATTAGCTGGGCGTGGTGGCACGTGCCTGTAGTCCCAGCTACTCTGGAGGCTGAGGCAGGAGAATTGCTTGAACCCGGGCAGGGGAGGTTGCAGTGAGCCGAGGTCACGCCACTGCACTCCAGCCTGGCGCCTGGTCACGGAGTGAGACTCTGTCTCAAAAAAAAACAAAACAAAACAAAACAATTTATAGATCACAAGTTTAAAATGAGATATTAAGGAAAATTAGGGCATTCATTCAGTCAGTCAGTCATTCAATAAGTATTTATTTTGTAACTATTAGGTCTTGAGAAATGTGCTAGAATATATTAAGAAACGCAATTTTAAAAGTCTGTACTTTTATGAAATTCGAGATTATTTGGGGAATAGAGACAAGAAATAGATTATCAAAAAATGACATTAGTGGTATGATAAAAAGAGCACAGAATATTTACTTTAATATTAGAAGATAATTCAAATAGAAGTATCAGGAAATTATTTGGGGGTTACAAAACAATTAATAGATAACAACCTTAAGTACTGAAAGGAACTAATTAGATCGAGGATAAGATGAAAAGAAATGTGTTTCTCAGGAAAAACCATATGTGACAGCAGGCGTGATCAGATAATGGAAAGAAGCTTTGCAGATCAGAGGCAAGGTTCAAGGTGACAGCGTTGGCTGAAACGAGGAACTGAGTCAGGTGGGGTACTGTAAAGCATGCCGAAGATTGCAAAATTTAGAGCAATGGGAAACCACTAAGAGTTTTAAGCCGACATAGTTACATTTGCATTTTTGAAATACAATCGAGTTGTGGAATTGAGTCTGGAATGTAGAGTGAGAACTGGCATTCTGTGATGGTGGTCAGACCTGAGGCAGTGGGGCAGGGCTCAGGAAAAGTGCATGACTTCAAGAGGGAGAATTTTTAGGTACTTGTAAGTCATCAGATGAGGTGAGTGAAGAAGATGGAAATGTAACTAATGGCAACTAGGTTTCTTACATAAGTGAATGAATAATGTTATTTTTTCCTAAAAGAGAAAACACTGAAGAGAGAATCTAATGGAGATCAATATAGATTCAGTTTTGGACATGTTTATATTTTCTATGAGATATACAAATCAATCTTACCCATAGGCCACAACAGGATTGATGTAAGAAGTGAGGAAAGATGTGAGGAAAGACATATGAGGAATAGAAAACAAACCACAAAATAGTAGACACATATTCTACCTTATCAGTAATTATATTAATGTACATGAACTGAACACTGCAATTTAAAGGCAGATGTTAGCAGATAAATTTTTACAAATGATACAACTGTATGCTACCTATAAGAGATACACTTTGGATTCAGAGATAGTAAAAGGGTATAAAAAGACAAGCAAACAGTAACCACAACAAAGCTGAAGTGACTATAATAAAGTCAGACAAAATAGTCCATAAGGTAAAATTTGTAACAAGAGATAACAAAGGGAATTTCATAATGATAAAAGAGTCACTCCATCAGGAAGACATAACAATTATAAACACATATACAAGTTCCAAAACACGTGAATCAAAACTTGACAGAATTTAAGGGAAAATGTACGACAGCTGGAGAATTTAGTATCCATTTCAGCAATGAATATGGTGATTAGGGGGAAGATCAAAAAGAAATAGAAGATGTTAACAACACTATCAACTAACGAGACCTAACAGACATTGATGGAATACTTTGCTCAACACTAGAAAATACAGATTCTTCTCAAGGAAGTGCAATGCACATTCTCCAGTTCGTACTATCTGCTGGACTGTAAAACAAGCTTCAATAACTCTAAAGAGACTGAAATAACACAAAATATCATAGGTGCTGAACGGCCATCATAAGGGTAATGAC
This sequence comes from Alouatta palliata, assembly GCA_004027835.1. Lineage (NCBI taxonomy): Eukaryota > Metazoa > Chordata > Mammalia > Primates > Atelidae > Alouatta > Alouatta palliata. Next base: position 16,501 of record PVKV010025367.1, read on the forward strand.
CAATGCTTCTATAGTAAAAGATGAGTTAACAAGAGAAAAGAATGATAAATTTATTTAATCTAAGCTGTACATGATGCAAGAGGCTTTAAAAATAAAGACCTCAAGACCCAGGGAAACCTATTTTATGTTTCATTTTGGTGAAGAATGGACAGCGGTATAGAGATGTAGATGAAAGAAAACGGTAAGATCTAATGCTAACAGACTGGGGTGAGAAACCCAACAAGGCCTTTGCGTTCAGACTTTTCTTGGCCTCTCTGTGCTGCACTCCTTTCTCCCAGGGAAGAGGCAGGGCCCCCTTAGAATGATAATCTTCAGGAAAGAAGGGAGACAGTGACTTTCCTAGGTCCCATGGCTAGTTTGGGGGAGAGGGATTCTAGTTTCTATGACCTGCTTTGGCAAAGAGAAATTCTGGTTTCTAGGACTCACTTCAGGGGGATCGAGAACAATGGGAGACAGGAGGACAACAGGAGAAGGTCAGAAAGAGACTTTGTTACTGAGGCCCTTCCCATGACCTTCAGTTCAAAATACTCAGCACGCCAAGGTGGCATACAGTGATGTGTCATGTTGTCACCCCTGACAGTATGATATCCAACAACAAAATTGAATTTAATTATAAATCAATAATAACAGGAAATTTGAGAAATTCACAAATATGTGAAAATTAAACAACTTCCTAAATAATCAATGGGTAAAAAAATCACAACAAAAATTTAAAAAATTAGAAAATACTTTGAGATGAATAAAAACAAAGATACAGCTTACCAAAATGTATAGAATATAGCTAAAGCAATGCTCATAAAAATTATACTTATAAATACCCATTTTAAAGCTCAGAAAGGAAATCTGAACAGACATAAATTTTCAGATCATCAACATATGGACCAAGGATGTTTTTATCTTTGTGGTTTTGGGCTTTAGAGACTGTGAATCCTCACAGTCTCAAATCTGAATTTGAGTTCAAATTTTAGTGTCTATGTGCTTTTTTTGGGGGGGCCCTTGACTTTTGTGAGATTCTTGAAGTGATCTATAAGCTCTAAATCTATTTTTAAATTCCTGAAATTGGTAGTAATTGAAGCTATAGGAATAAATAAAAAGTATTTCATACCTTCATGTGTTTCCAATTTCTAAGGCAATTGGAAAACAGTACTATAGGGGAGGATAAATAATTTTCTTTCTACTCTTTATAATTTTTCACTGTAACTCCCTGTAACAATAGATTAACAAGAATAAAACAAAGTAATTTTATATCTCTATCATATGCGTTTCTGGAAGATACCTAGAGAAATGAGTAAACCTCAGAGGTGGCTTACATTCTGGCTCATGTAGCATCCTCAACAAAGAACAGTAAACTTCTAGACTAGAGACAAGACAAACGAAAAGGACTTGGAGTCTCTAAAGGTATGTTAGAGGAAGGCAAATAAATGGGAGTTTGTTACATGGATTTCTCATGGAGAGGGTAAGAGGGGCACCTCTGCCTCTCTAAATATATATCCTATTTAGACATATATTAGACACAAACAGTGGTAAGTGGGAGGGCAGACAGCATTTCTTGTCTCTGCTTCTTCTCAACTGCCTCCAGCTCAAAATAATCTTTACGTCAAAGAGACATATTCTGAGGTGGAATATTCTGGTCTCCTATAATACTAAAGCAGATCTATGAGGCATGTTGAGCTTGAGGGCAGAAAGAGAGGGAGATTTAAAACAGAAATGAAAACCCTGGTTGTAGAGCTGCAGTCTGAGTCAAGCCAGAGGATCCAGCTGCCTTACATCCAAAGGAAGGGGCATGTCAAGGTGTGGGGAATTGTCGACACCAAGTGTCGCCAAAGCGTAGGATTTAAGTCAAGCCTGTAGGTTGAGTCACCAGCATGGAGAGGTAAGACTGGGAAACGGCCACTGGCTTTACCAACACGGGGATCATGGTGGCGACATGGCGTGGCATGTGGGGAAGCTCACTACAGTGTACTGGGAGTGGAAAGAGAGTGAGATGGGAAGGTTAATAATTTCTTTAAGAAGTTTGGCTGAGGGGAAGGAGAACAAAAAGCTAAAACCAAAAGGTTTAACAAGAGCTCATAGCTTCGTCTCTGAGATTGTGTTCAAAGTGGTCAATGGTGTCTTTAATCTCATATCCCTCCCTACCTACCTCAAACTGTGAAAAGTGCTGGAATTCTGACCCATTACATAAATTCTCAGGTTTCTGATCTGCATGCAGAGGATTGCAGGCTTTGAAACTGATGAGCTTTTACAGAAAGAAGTGTTTTATATTACTTGTAACCTGTGATGTTTGTGTCACAGAGGGGGATAATCTACCATTGAAAATAATATGTATTTTGCACCTCTGTTTTTTACTTCTTTGTACCTGTATGGACCAGAGTGTTGCTTCATTCTCAAAGGTAACCACATAATGGCTCGAGTGGCCAGTGCCCAGATCATGGGGTGCAGTCCCCGCCTTACCCAGCTACCTCATGGCTCTCCTAGAGTAGACTGGATGATCCCTTAAAACGCTTTGGCTTCCAAGAGTTTTAGAAGCTCCTCTTTTCTCCCCAAGAATTCAGATGTGTTTCTTTAGCAGAGACTATTGAAACTGTATTTGTGATTGTTTCCACTGGGCTTATTATTTCCCTAGCCCTCTGCTTTTTTCTTTTTAGGAGTTTCACTCTGTCATCCAGGCTGGAGTGCAGTGACGTGATCTCAGCTCACTGCAGCCTCTGCCTCCCAGGTTCAAGGAATTTTCCTGCCTCAGCCTCACAAGTAGCTGAGATTACACGCCTGCACCACCATGCCCAGCTAAGTTTTGTATTTTTAGCAGAGACAGGGTTTCACCATGTTGGCCAGGCTGGTCTTGAACTCCTGACTCCAAGTGATCTACCTGTCTCAGCCTCTTAAAGTGCTGGGATTACAGGCCTGAGCCACTGCGCCTTGTCCCCTTTGCTATCTCAACATATAAATTTTCCTGAATGTGCTCTAATTTCACAGTTTAAACTGGAATGAAATTAAGTTTAATAGGGATAACTTAATGAAATTTCTTTCTTGCCTGACTCTGTACACTGGGGCAGATGGAAATATCATCAATGGGTCAGAATTGAGGTGCCTGTAGGACAGTGGAGACCACAATAATCTATTCATTTTCAAAGCTTCCAGGACTAATTATGGCAGCAAACATAAGCATTCTGGAGTGAAAGAATAAAGAAAACAAGCATTCAGCATGGATTTTGATATAGCGGCATTTGCATATATTTTTGAGAAGCAATCTTGACAGCAGCCAGGAAGAGGACTGAAGTCGGACTGCATAAGTTTGAATTCCACTTGATTCCTCATTTGCTGAGTAATGTTGGTCTGGTTTTTTAAGATCCCTGTGCTTCAATTGCCTTACCTGTTAAATGGCAATAATAATAGTAGCCACCTTATGTGAATGTCATAAAAACTAATTGATGCATAGATTTATAACAGTCCCTAGGCAAACAATAAAAATTTAATAAATTGTAGCCAATATAGTTATAATCATGTTGATTCTTCGGAGCAACCATCCGTTTCCTGTATTCTCATCCACATGTTGCCAGGAAACCACAAAAGCATACAAAGACTTGCCTGAAGCCTTGCAACCTCAAGACACAGCAGCAGCCCCAAGATCTAATCAATTCTTCCACATTTTCTGCTAAATCACCCTGCCCCACATGTGATTAATGTGCCCCTGATCTCTCATGTCTCATTTTGTAGTCCTGATTTATGTCTTTTTGTTTTGTGGTGAGTAATATTTTTACAGAGAGTGAGAAAATTATAATATTGAAGAAAAGGAAACCAGAAGTGAGGCACTCAGGTATGTGAAAGTTACAGTAAGATTTTTATGTCAATGTAGCTCAACATCTCTGCTATATTCTGTTTTGTAGGCAAGGCAAAATCTCTCTTAGAGGCTGAAATTCAAGGGACTTCTGATTTATTCCAATTTTCAAGTAGAAGATTTTACTTTGCTCATGTAAATGCAGACTGGGTTGTTACATACATACAGACATACACACACATATATACATACACACATATATACACACACACATACACACATACAAACACACATACAGGCATACACATACACACATGTACATACACATATACACATACATACAAACATACATGAATGAAGCAGAAGGTGCGGCACAGATTTTAAAAAGCTATACTTGGGGAAAATAAAATTAAATAAAATCCTCGTCAAAAGTTCTTGTGCACTTTGAAATTCAGGTTGCATCGTGAGCTTGGATTGCCAGTATCCTTCATGCTGTTGCTTTCCAGAGTGATAGCTATTTCCATTCATTACAGATAGAAAGTGACTATGAAGCTTTAGAAAGTTAAGTGCAGGTACAAAGCTGTCGATCCCAGCCTAGAAGATACACTTTATACATCCATGAAGATTGTTCAAAAAACCCCAACTGTGACACCACATTGTTAGAATAGTTTAAGAAAGATTAAGTTGGAAGAAGGGAGTTTCCATTTTTTGTGCCAACAAAACTTAACAGGATTTTCAGTTGAACCTAGCCAAGAGAATAGACTGGAAAGTAATTAAGAGGAAGTCTAAACCCAGATTTGTTCAGCTTGCTTCTTAGAATCGTTAATATTAACTGACTTTTATATTCAGATTCCCATAACTTGGCAAATGCCATGAAAACGAAATCACATAAGCTTTTGTAGCCTAACATTCTTTCTGAAATGGGAAAAGCTACTCAGCATAGGAAATATTTCATTTGATTTTGAGGTGTTTCACAGACTGAAAATTTAATTTCACAAACAAGTACCAAATATCTTATAATCATTTCAAGAAGCAATCAATTACTTTAAGAAATAAAATCAGTAGCCATAACTACTTCTCCAGGCGTTTTCCCTGAAATGTGTGGGTAGTGACTACTTTTAATACATTTTCATTGACTTTGCTGTATTATCTGACACTTTAAGAAATGTCAGAAGATATTGTTTCAGGAACTCTTATTTAAATTCAGGTTAACATTATACGCCTACTTCAGGCTCCATCCAGCTTCCTTCGTGACTCAGTTCAATGACAAATAATGATGAACCATTGAACCATAGACATGGATGAAGATAATCCCGTGTTTCTATTACAGACCCAGCTCAATGGTTTGCATGTTCTTTAATTGTATGAATTAGAACGTACAGAGAAATAGTATATTAGACATTAGAGATTTTCTCTCACTTTCCCTACAAAATTTTGACATGATTCTCCCAGACAAAAATGAAAAGTAGAAACGGAGATTTCCCTTATTCGCAGTGATTATGCAGCAGAGTACATTTCTAGCATCTGCTTATATAACCCTGGTAAAGCATGGGCACATGTGGTTCAGGCTCAGAGAGGCAGGGAGTTTAGCAAAAATAGTTTAATAGCACAAAATTCATTCTGTGTTTCATGGCTGGAAAGATGAAAATATATCCATTGCATTGTTCACAACAAATTAAAAAATCCAGCTTTCTTTCCTAAACTTACATCATCAGTTATAGTACCAGACTGCAAAGTCCAGGGTCATTCAGGCCAAATTATCTATCCTTTGCAGGTGCCAATGATGAGCTAGCCATTTTGCATTATCAGTAATCTGTACCCCAATTATCATAATATCCTCTCTTCTTAAAGATGGCTTAGCCAAGGAGGAGAAATGTACTTTGCCCAGATTCATACAGCTGAGATGCTATGTGAAATCAAAATGTTTGATTTCAAAACTTACACTTTAATGTCACACAATGCTGCCTCTCATTATTCTAAAAGCTGAATTTCGTAATTGAGGAAGAGCTGATTTAGAAATGTTTCAAATCCTCAGCTCAGATTCATGGACAGTTTTCATTTACTTCTATGAAGTATATATGTATAATATAGATTACATATATATATATATATATATAAAACATTTTATTATGTGAAAATATTTTAAATGATATATATTTAAAATAAAAAATATCTATGAATTTTTTTTCATTATTTCAAGGTTTAGTCATGTGCTTAGTTTTAAAAATGAGTTGCTAGCTTCTTTTAGCTTTATCTTTTGTTTTTTTCCCAAATGTCTAGTTGACAGTAATTCCATTTGAGTTGGTAATTGTTAACATTCCTTGCTTACTCTTAGAGTCACAAACCTTTCTCCTTAAATCTTTGTATTTGGCATTATTTTTCCATCTATACTGAATCTTTATTACACAGGAGCCAGAATAAAAATAAGAACAACAAAGAGGAAAATATTGAACAGCAGAATGAGAAATTTATGTTTAATGCCATTAATTCTTCAATTTTTTCAATATTATTTTAGAGAGAAATATGGAATTATTGGCTGTAAAATTTTATCCTGAAATAACAATAAAAAATGAAAAATCTACATGTAACACTTTTAATCGGCTTAAATAACAGAAAATATTTTAAAAACTGAGTCAAATGTTTAAAACAAATTAGCTTTTGAATGGTCTTAATTTTAGAAAAGATAAATAATTCATTAAAGTTCAGATAATTTACTTTCTCCATTACCTTAAATCTATGCAACATATTAGTTTACTTTTGAATGAGGAAGAAATTCACAAATGTTTGATCTTTATTTTTAGAAGAAATAATTTAATATAAGAATGATCTAAAGTTTTAATTATGAATTAAAGACAAAATGTTTGTGTAAACATTTATATCATATAAGTAAAGTTTCTGTTACCATGCTGTGTACTGACATCAATTCGCTGACACAAACTGGGTGTCCTGTAATCCAGTTTAATTCTGACAGTTACTGCCTGGAGTTAGCACAGATCCACATATTAAGAGCAAAGTTGTTCACAAGACTGTTTCTACTTTAGACACCAGCCACAGCTTTGGGTGTCCCTAAGCTACCACACTTCTGCCGAGCCAGCTACGAATTCAGGGCTTCCCACAATCCCCTTAGATTAAAAAATTTGCCAGAATGGCTCACAGTATTCAGGAAAGTGCTACTTAAATTACCATTTCATTATAAAATTTGTTAGAATGGCTCACAGTATTCTGAAAAGTGCTGCTTAGAATCACTATTTCATTATAAAGGATGTAACGAAGAAGTAATAGGGCGAGCTCTAGGAGAGTCCTGAGCCCAGGAGGATGTAATGAAGAAGTAATAGGCGTGCTCTAGGAGAGTCCTGAGCCCAGGAGGATGTAATGAAGAAGTAATAGGGCGAGCTCTAGGACAGTCCTGAGCCCAGGAGCTTTTGTTCCTGGGAAGTCATGACATGCTAGCATCCTGGTTCACTTACACGTATTAAGTAAATCACTGGTCAGGTGATTAAATTCAATCTTCAGCACCCCTGCTTTTCCCAGAGGTCAGGCTGGTACAAAGTTCCAATTCTCTAATCACAAGGTTGGCTTTTCTGGTGACCAATCCCAATCCTGAAGCCATCTAGGCACCCTCCATCCCCACTGGGAGATGCCTCATTAACATAAAGAAATTCTCCCATTACTTAGGAAATTCCAAGGGTTTTTGCAGCTCTGTACCAGAAACAAGGACCTTGGGATGAAAACAGTATCTATTTTATATCATATTATAGATGTCCTCTGTGTGTTTATCTAGGGTCATAATTGATATGGAGCTTTAAATATTTGGTTCTGCCACACACACGTTGATGTTCTTTCACTTTGTTGTTTTAAACTTATTTTTCCAGGTAATGAATTCCTTGCATAAGCTTCGTATTTTCTAAATGCACATAAATTCTTTTGCACTTGTAGCTTAAAATTGTTTAGTTACGGCAAAGATGGTTTGAGACTGAGATAATCACCCAGGGAAAGATATTTGTTTTCTTAAACGTTAGGCAAAGCTGCGTGGTATTAAGATTTGTTACTACCAGAGCACACTTTCAGATGCCCCTACATTACACAAATTAACACCCGATCAATCCAGAAGAAAAGAAGTAGCATGATAGAATTATAGTACTGAAGTCAGACTTTATACTGACTTATCTTTTAATGATTAAGACTAAGAGACATAGAATGTTTTCCAATTTGTGTATCACCTTTGTTAGAAAGCTGAACACGTCTCATGCACCATAGGCTAGCTAGGCCAATTAGGGATAAATTAGAGAAGAATGGAGACCCAATACAGGTGGTTTAGACAATTTCATTCATCTTTCATTCTTTTAAACATTTTTATTGGGTGATTGTCATTCTAGAATGATAACAGTTACAATTCTAGGCATCCATAATGTAGTCCTTAAGATAGAAACAAAGCCCCTGACTTCACGAAATCTCCATTCTTCTCTAAGAGTTAGAGAGAAGCAAAGAATGTGAAACATAATATTAGGTAGTAATAAATGTTATCAAGAAAAGTAAAGAGAATAAAGGATAAAGAATGATAGAGGGAGATGGTAATTTATTTAGAAAGGGTGCCTAATGAGGACTTGTCTGAACGGGTAACATTTGCCAGAGACCTGAATGAGATGAGAGAGTAAACCATACAAATATCTAACAGAAAAACATTCAAAGCAGAAAAAACAGCAAGTGCCAAGTTTTTATGGAGGAAATGAGGTTGGAACGTTTAAGGGACAACAGAAACCTGTGGCTAAAATATGGTGAGTACGGTAGCACACAATACAAGATATGGATTGAGAAATGGCTGGGTACCGATTGATAGAAGGTCTGTATAGACCAAAATACACCTGAAGAAAGAAAAGGAAAATTGGAAAAGAACAAAGGCTTTGATTATAATCACCTAAAATTGATTCATTTTAACACCAGTTTTACACAATTTTTATAAGTAGTATGTTCCAAAGAAAGAAATACATGGTCAAACTGATTTAGAAAATGCTGGGTTAAAAAACATTAAGCACTTTTTTTATTGCAAAGCTTTTTAGAACGTTTCATGATTTGATTTGTGTCCAATCTAATACAGAGATTGTAATCGTAATTTTTCAAATTTATTGTCCTGAATAACCTTTTCTTCTAATAGATTCTCTCTCAGGATTAGGGTTCCATTGAATTCCTTTAGAAATCACTGTTACTTGTCAAACACTGTAAAAAGATCTGAATGGCGAGAGGTGTGTATTTAACACCAAAACTAGAACTGTACTGCTTCCTTTTGTCCTCCTCCGCATCCGAGGTACACCCTATCACAAAGGTTTCTCTCCTTTGGAATCATGTTCGGCAGGCCCCCTCCCTTACTCCCCAGACCCGCGGACACCGTGCATGCTGAGGTCCATAACTATACACTCCTCCTTAAGTCCTTACAGGCGCTCCAGTCTGTTCAATCCCAGATACACCAGCTCATTAAGGACACCTGTCTCACCCCATTGGACCTCGCAGACCAGCCGACACACCCCTTCCAGCATGGAGACTCTGTCCTTAAAAAATTCGCCACCTCCGGCCTCACCCCTCATTGGAAGGGACCCTACACGGTTACCCTGACAACACCTACCACACTCAAGGTGGACTGACTAACGGCCTGGATTCATGACACCCACGTTAAGACTGCCCCACAGGAAGGACAATGGAGCGTCAAACACTCATCCCCCGATTCACTAAAGCTAAGACTTGTGCACTCTTCGCGGTCACCACCCTCGCCACCCCAATGTGTGTTGTAAATCCCTACAGCAAACCCCTCCTAGAACCCACCTACTATCAGTGGGTCCTCATCGAGGGCTCCACTGGAGGATATGTTAGTTCCTTAATCAGGAAGGGATCCACCCTAGTCAACTTAACCCTGGAGTACATTCCAAAGAACCCCATTACCTTCTCCCCAGACCTCTGTGCCCTCCTGGGCCCCAACCTAAACTTCAGAACAAGTGGAGGTGTAGCCGGGTGCGGCAGTTCAGGGGCAGAGCAACAATTATCTGTGCCCAGGATCCACCCCACAAAAAAGGTGGAACTGCGGAGACTTAAACGAATTCTTTTGCCCCCATTGGGGTTGTGAAACGATCTCCGCTGTATCAGGGTACACCAAGAACAGAGACTCCTTCACCTCTTTTAAGCGAGACTCTCCCCCATCCCCATGCTACACCGGGTCTTGTAACCCACTCAAGATAACTGTAACTACCCCAGATGGTAGATGGACAACGGGGAGAACCTGGGGTCTCAGAGTATATATGAGTGGACGGGACATGGGAAACATCTTTACCATCCAGTGTATAACCCCGCCCAGACCCAACCACCCTATAGGACCCATTGCCCAGGTCATACAACAACAAGAGGCCCCTCTAAAAATACAAAGCCCCCTCATCCAGTCAATCAATACCCCACTCAACAATGTTCCCCTACAACCCCAATTCGGCTCGAAGAGGACACAACCTGTTAACCTTGTGGTCTTTGACTCACCACCTCCTCAACAAATCTAACCCAGATTTAGGAAAAGACTGTTGGCTAGTCTAAACCCTCAACCACCGTTTTATACTGGATTGGCTTCCCAATTACCTGCCAACCTGTCCAATTCTTCATGCTCCCAGTCCACACTCCATTTAACCCTGGGAGACACAGAAGGGTCTGGGCACTGCTACCATTCCCCAAATTACACCCTTGCAGGTTCTCCCTATGGGCACTATTGCAATGTCTCCCACAGTGTAACCTTTGATGGTAAAAACCTTTACTATCGGGCTCCAGACGCCACTTGGTTAGCCTGCACGTTTCGCCTCACCAACTGCGTTTCCACATACGAGTTCAGCGGCTCCGCTCCCATACTCTGCACCCCGGTACACATCCTCCCCAGAGTCGACCTTTATGATGGACAACAGGACTTAATCTCCTGGCCCCATCAGACATTATTACTGCCTGATAGAAGCGAGTCGCCGTCGGCGTCCCTCTACTGGTTGGATTAGGCATTGCTGGCTCCACCGCCGTTGGAATATCAGCTCTTATAACTGGGGACCAAAATTTTAAAACTCTCTCTCAGCACACAGGTACTAATTTAAGCCACTTGGAAAACTCCATTTCCCGACTCACTGGTCAGGTTGAGTCTTTGGCTGAAATGGTCCTCCAAAACAGGCGAGGACTAGATCTGTTATTCTTAAAACAAGGGGGGTTATGTGCCGCCCTTAATGAACAACGTTGCTTCTATGCTAATAGGTCAGGCCTCATCCCAGAGAGCCTCTTCCTGGTCAGACAGAATTTTGAAACCAGAAAATAACTTTGAGAGGCTTCAGAAAGTTGGTATCAAAAAATATTTTCCTGGTCCCCTTGGCTCACTTCCCTCCTTACAGGCCTGGTGGGATCTCTGACCTACTCCTACTGGGACTCATGTTCAGCCCCTGCCACCTAAACCAACTGCTCAGGTTCATAAAATCTAGGGTAGACTCCGTAAAATTAATAATATTAAGGTCTCAATATGAGCCCTTAGAACAAGCAAACAACACTAACCTGTTGGAGGAATCAATGATTTAATTCCTGTAAATAAAACAAGGGGGGAATGTGACATGGTAAAAGCCCCATAAATCTCTGTAACCCTAATGTGACAGGCAAGCAGTTCAAACCCATGCCATCTTGGCCCCTGCGACTTGTAATAAGTAACTAAGGTCTGTAATTTCCACCCGCACCCAGGCAATTTGCAAACTAACGCTTATCTTGACTTCTGTAAACCACTTAAGTAACAATGGGAATCTCCAAAGTCCCCTGGCCCTCAGAATGTCCGGAGCACCTCACCCTCATCTCCACCCAGGAGGTGATTTATGGAATCCACTGGCCCTCGGAATGTCTGAAGCCGCTCACCCCCCGAGGTGGTTTACGGGCATAAAAGGTCTTGACACCCTCCTTTTGGGGCCACGGGCTGGAGAGACTCGAGTCCTCCGTGGCCGCCGGCAATACAGACCCTGCAGTTTGGCATACTTTTGTCTTGGTGTTGACTTTCTGCGCTCGCTCCAGTACAATAAGCCTGTTAATAGTCTCTGTCTCCGATTTTTCCCCTGTGAGACAGACCATCCCGTACCATTCATTAATGATATTTTTTCGTTATCAGCAGACTTTTCAGTGCTCAGATACATATACTCCAGCTTTAAAGGCAGCAACCATTACGCACAGTGACCAGATTTGCAGGGGCAGCCTCTCCCTTCCGTCCCACAGGAGTGGGATACAGGGCATCCCGGGGTCCTCACCGCCCCCCTCTACGAAAGTCCCACATCCTAAGTGGATTGTGGACAATTTCCTTCTCATCCAGACCCCATACCTCCGTCCTGGTGTCTTCCCCGCTCCATCTCCTCCTTCGTCCCTGGCGCAGACCTCCAGCTCATCTGAGGGTGCGGTACGTGCTTCCTCTGCGACATGAGACACTTGATTATATCTTGTCTTTCTCTGAAGATTTCATGGATCGCGTCTTTCCCTACGGGTGGGAGCATGTCAGTCTTCTTTTGCATCCTCATGCTGCCTTGCACACTGTCAGACACAGGACAGGCATGTGACAAATGCCAGGTTGCAACAAGTCTGAGTTTCTTCATGGAAGAAATTTCGAGAGAGAAGGCGGGTGGGGGTGATCTGGGGACAGACGTCAACTCAGTGAGTCTCAGGAGGAAGGAACCGGCCAACCGCCGTCAACGTAGAACTGGCACAAGCAGGCTGAAGCGGCGGTAACAGGGTCCGGTCGAGATTTTGGCCGCGACTTCCGGCGAGACTTAACTTCCGCCGAGACTTAACTTCCGCCGTCCAGGACCGTCTGTCCTCCTGAGGTGGAGGCCATCCCTGCCGGCCGGGACGCTGCGCGCCAGGGTCTTTTCCTCTCTCTTCCTCCTCCTCTTTTGGGGTCGGGGCCCTGCAGCCGCGCTTCCGCCTCATATCCCACGTCAGGACCCACGACACGGGACTCGGGCTGCAGGCGGCCTCGCGTGGTTCCTGTAGGGGTTATTGCTGAGTTTAAAATGAGGAAACTGAGGCCAGCACAGGAAAATTAAATGCCAACTTATTAAGCTCCCGGGCAAGGTTCTGTTGTCCGAGAAAGGCGTGCGGCCAGAGAAGTCGGCTGCCTTCCTGGGACGAGGGGTTTTTATAGCTTTGGGAGAGCAAGGCGTGGCCGGGTGTTCTGATTGGCTGTGGGGGAGTGGGGTGGAGACGGGGCGGGCTGTTATTGGTGGGTAGGTTATTGGGCGGGATTTTCTGGTGCAAGAGTCGGCCAAGGTTGTATTAGCCAGGGCTGTCTGGAGGGCTGAGTGCAGAGGCAGGTGTGGAGTGCAGAGGTTAGTGCCTAGTGCAGAGGTGGGTGCCGAGTGCAGCGGTTAGTGCCGAGTGCAGAGGCGGGTGCCCAGTGCAGAGGCGGGTGCCCAGTGCAGAGGTTAGTGCCAAGTGCAGAGGCGGGTGCCGAGTGCAGAGGTTAGTGCCGAGTGCA
>PVKV010025368.1:0-29782 GCA_004027835.1 Alouatta palliata
TTAAGCAATTTCCATAGTGTGTTCCCTAGTGGTTGTACTCATTTACATTCCCACCAGCAGTATAAAAGTGCTCCCTTTTCACCACGTCTGCACCAACATCTATTTTATTTTTGAATTTTTTATTGCCATTTTTTGCAGGAATAAGGTGGTATTGCATTGTGGCTTTGGTTTGCATTTCCCTCATAATTAGTGATGTTGAGCATTTTTTCATATATTTGTTGGCCGTTTGTATTTCTTCTGAGAATTATCTATTCACGTCCTTAGCCCACTTTTCGATGGGATTGTTTTTTCCTTTCTGATTTGTTTGAGTTCCTTGTAGATTCTGAATATTCTTCCTTTGTCAGATTCATAGTTTGCAAAGATTTCCTCCTACTTTGTAGGCTATCTGTTTACTCTACTGATAATTTCTTTTGCTGTGCTGAAGCTTTTCAGTTACTTAAATACCACCTATTTATCTTTGTTTTGTTGCATTTGCTTTTGGGTTCTTGATCATGAAGTACTTGCCTAATCCAATGTCTAGAAGGGTTTTTCCAATGTTATCTTCTAGAATTTTAATGGTTTCATGTCTTAGATTTAAGTATTTGATCCATCTTGAGTTGATTTTTATACAAGGTGAGAGATAAGGATCCAGTTTCATTCTTCAACATGTGACTTGCCAATTATCCCAGCACCATTTGTTGAATAGGTTGTCCTTTCCCCACTTTATGTTTTTGTTTGCTTTGTCAAAGATCAGTTGTCTGTAAGTATTTGAGTTTATTTCTGGGTTCTCTATACTGTTCCATTGGTCTATATGCCTATTTTTATACCAGTACCATGCTGTTTTGATGACTATAGCTTTATAGTATAGTTTGAAGTTAGTTAATGTGCTGCTTCCATATTTGTTATTTTTGCTTAGTCTTGTTTTGGCTATGTGGACTCTTTTTTGGTTCCATATAAATTTTAGGATTGTTTCTCTAATTCTGTGAATAATTCTGATGATATTTTGATGGAGATTGCACTGAAAATTTGTAGGTTGCTTTTGGCAGTATGGTAATTTTTACAATATTGATGCTACCCATCTATGAGCATGTGTTTTGTTTCCATTTGTTTGTGTCATCTGTGATTTCTTTCAGCATTGTTTTGTAGTTTTCCTTGTAGAGGTCTTTCACATCCTTTGTTAGGTATATTTCTAAGTATTTTATTTTTTGCAGCTTACTATAAAGGGAGTTAAGTTCTTGATTTGATTCTCAACTTGGTTGCTGTTGGTGTATAGCAGTGTTGCTGATTTGTGTACATTAATTTTGTATCCTAAAATTTTACTGAATTCATTTATCAGTTCTAGGAGCTTTTGGGATGAGTCTTCAGGATTTTCTAGGTATATGATCATATTCTCAGTGAATAGTGATAGTTTGGTTTTCTCTTTGCCAATTTAAATGCTCTTTATTTCTTTCTCTTATCTGATTGCACTGGGTAGGACTTCCAGTACTATGCTGAATAGAAGCGTTAAGTGGGCATTCTTCTCTTCTTCTAGTTCTCAGGGGGAATGCTCTCAACTTTTCCCCATTCTGTATAATGTTGGCTGTGTGTATGTCATAAATACCTTAAAATATTTTTGTTGAGGGTTTTATGACCTTAAAATATGTTTTCGTTGAGGGTTTTAGTCATAAGGGGAAGTTGGATTTTGTCAAATGCTTTGCTGCATCTATTGAGATAATCATGTGATTTTTTAATTTTTTTGAGATGGAGTCTCACTGTGTTTCCCAGGATGGAGTGCAGTGGTGTGATCTCGGCTCACAGCAACCTCCATCTCCCAGGTTCAAGTGATTCTCCTGCCTCAGCCTCCCAAGTAGCTAGAATTAGAGGCATGCACCACCACACCCAACTAATTTTTGTTTGTGTTTTTAGTAGAGACAGGGTTTTACCATGTTGGCCAGGCTGATCCTCAACTCCTGACCTCCAGTGATCCACTTGCCTTTGCCTTCCAAAGTGCTGGGATTACAGGCATGAGCCTCCATGCCCAATCCAGATAATGTGACTTTTGTTTTTAATTCTGTTTATGTGGAGTATCACATTTATTGATTTGCAGATGTTAAACCATCCCTGTATCCCTGATATGAAACCCACTTGATCATGGTGGATATCTTTTACATGTGCTATTGGATTATGTTAGCTAGTATTTTATTGAGAATCTTTGCATCTGTGTTCATCGGGGTATTGGTCTGTAGTTTTCTTCTTTTTGTTATGTCTTTTCCTGGTTTGGGTATTAGGGTAATACTGGCTTCATAGAATGATTTAATGATTCTTCATAGAATGATTCCTTCTTTCTCTACCTTTTGGAATACTGTCAATAAGATTGGTACCAATTCTTTTTTGAATGTCTCATAGAATTCAACTGTGAATCTGTCTGGCCCTGGACTTTTTTGTTGGCAGTTTTTTAAATTACCATGTGTATCTCATTGCTTGTTATTGGTCTGTTTACAGGTTCTATATCTTCCTGGTTTCATCTAGGAGGGTTGTATCAATATTGCTAATTTGTCTCATTGTCTCAGTTATGGTAAGAAGGGTAGGAACGGAGTTATCAGCTCATGCCTGTAGTAAACACAAACTTGGTAGTTCCCATGATTCCCACACCCCAGTTTCCACCTCTTGATTGTTGATAAACTTGTGAACTGCTTGTAACCAACAAAATATAGCAAAGGTGATTGTGTATTATGCCCATAGTTATTTTCAGTTCTTGCACAGGTGATTGGATTTTTCAGATGTAATTATTGTCTTTAATCAATTGATTTTGAGATATTAAAAGGAGAGATTACCCTGATGGGCCTGGCCCAATCAAGTGAGTCCTCCAGAAGAAAGCCTAGTCTTTTGTGGACAGCAGAGACTCCAAATGGGAGAGAATTTATCTGTTGCTGGCTTTGAAAGAAGCAAGCTGCCATGAATTTTGACAGACTCAAGGGATTAATTATGATGGAAAACCTAACAGGGCTTAGAAAATGATTCTTTCCTAATCCAGCCTCCTGATAAGAACACAGACCAGCTGGCACTTTGAGAGACCGTGAAGAGAGGGCCCAGTTAAGCTTTGTCCAATTTCTGAACTACAGACACATGTGAGGTGACAAAATGAGTACAGTCTTAAACTGTTATGTTTGTGGTAATTTTTATACAGCATAGAAAAGTAATACAAAAATTTTCTTTTAAAAAGTTTCTTTAAAAAGAGCAAGTGTCCTTATATTTCCAAAGCAACCTTGGCTTTTTAAATAAACTATGTTAATGTCTCATCCATCTTTGCTATAATGTCAAAACAGTATATCTTTGGCTCGTAGGCAACCATAATGATTTCTGCTTAAAGATGTTTAACGTTTCTTAGCTTCTTTCTCATTGATAAATACATGTTGCACTCCTGTGTGAAAGGCAGAAAAAGAAAAGGATGAAACCGTGGACAGGACCTCTATTGTTTCCATTTGCATTGTTTTCCTCTTTCCTAGATCAGTTTATTGGAATTACCCTTTTAAATCACCTGAGATTCACCGCCTAAACCATAATCATCACATTTAGATTTTTACTCCATGCTAGTTAGAGTCCAATGGAGGGTTGTAGATAACATTATTATATTACTAGTCAATATTACTGAATTCCCTTCCATTCAATAATGCTAGAGCATTCCCTAAAAGGTCTGTATACTTGGTGGATCAGATTGGCATGACTTTTAACAATGTACTGATTTTGAGTCCACTGCTCTGGAGAAATTGCTTAAATTTTCTGAAAGTCCATTTTATTATTTATAAAATGGTAATAATAATACCTTTATAATACTGATGTTGTGACTAAAATTCAAAAACTATGCAGCAGCACTGGCACTTACCAAGAGCTTTATATAGGATAACCGGGTCTGAAGACTTACCATTTGTCAGTCACTGGGCTTGGCTGTCCTTCTTCTTCCTTATTTATTTCTTACATAATAAATTTCTTCCTTATGTTATTTCTTACATAACATAGTGTAAAGGGCTAGAAGGACACTATTAATGTATCAATGGCTCAAAAATGGCAAGCCCATAGGTCCTGTCATTCTTTGAGCTGCTTGTTGGTGGTGTCTAATGACTGTCTTAGATGCAGGATCATACCTACATTTAAGGCAGGAACTTGCCTGAAATGGAAACCTCTATCTCTTCCAATGGAAGAACCAACATATACCCAGAGACCCACTAAGCACATTTCTGCTTATGTCATATTACCCAAGACAATATATGATGGCCATTCCTACTTGAAAATAATAGAAAGAGATAAGAGTGAGCAAGGGTGAGTGTTGAGTTAGTAACAGTATGTGTAAAAATAACATGTACAGAACGTGGACAATTCAGTGAAGTCCAGGTTGTGCTCTGCCAAGTCTGGTAATTCAGTCTCATTTACTGTCCTTCTGACAAGGCAAGGTGAATATATTAGTCCCTTTTCATGCTGCTGATATAAACATACCTGAAACTGTGCTATCTGCAAAAGAAAGAGCTTTAATGGACTTACAGTTCATGTAGCTGGGAAGGCCTCACAATCATGGTAGAAGGCAAGGAGAAGCAAGTCACATCTTAAGTGGATGGCAGCAGGCAAAAAGGGAGAGCTCGTGCAGGGAAAATCCCATTTTTAAAACCATCAGATCTCATGAGATTTATTCCCTATCATGAGAACAGCGTGGGAAAGACCCACCAACATGATTCAATTATCTCTAATTGGGCCCCTCCCATAACACATGGGAATTATTGGAGCTACAAGATGAGATTTAGGTGGGGACACAGAGCCAAACCATATCATTCCTTCCCTTCCCCTCTGCCAAATCTCATGTCCTTTTCACATTTAAAACCAATCATGACTTCCCAACAGTCCCACAAAGTCTTGACTCATTTCAGGATTTACTCAGAAGTCCATAGTCCAACATCTCATCTGAGAAAAGGCATAGCCCTTCTGCCTATGAGCCTGTAAAATCAAAAGCAAGTTAGGTACTCCCTAGATACAATGGGGTTACAGGCATTTGGCCAATGGGAGTACAGGCCATTCCAAATGGGAGAAACTGGCCAAAACCAAGTGGTTAAATGCCCCATGCAAGTTTGAAATCCAGTGGGGCAGTCAAATCTTAAAACCCTAAAATGATCCTTTTGACTCCATGTCAAAAGTGGGTTCCCATAGTCATGGGCAGCTCTACATCTGTGGCTTTTCAGGATAGAGCCTGCTTCCCAGCTGCTTTCATGGACTGGCCTGTGAAAAGTCTGTCTTTTCTAGGTGCATGGTGCAAGCTGTCAGTGGATCTACCGTTTTGGGTTCTGGAGAATGGTGGCCCTCTTCTCACAGCTCCATTAGGCAGTGCCTAAGTAGGGACTCTGTGTGGGGGGTTATGAGGCTGCAATCCCACATTTCCCTTCTGCACTGATTTAGCAGAGATTATCTATGAGGACCCCACCCCTGCAGCAAACTATAGACTTGGCATCCAAGCATTTCCATATATTCTCTGAAATCTAGGCAGAGGTTCCTGAACCCCAATTATTGACTTCTGTGTACTTGCAGGCTCAACACTATGTAAAAGCTGCCAAGGCTTGTGGCTAGCACCCTTTGAAGCATCAGCTCACGCTGTACCTTGGCCCCTAATAGTCACAGTTGGAGTGGCTTGGACGAAAGACACCAAGTTCCTAGGCTGCACACAGCACAGGGACGCTGGGCCTGGCCCGTAAAACCACTTTTTCCTCCTAGGCCTCCAGAAACTGTGATAGGAGAAGATGTGAAAACCCCTGACATCCCCTGGAGACATTTTCTCCATTGTCTTGGGGATTAACTTTCTGCTCCTGCTTACTTATGCAAATTTCTGCAGCTGGCTTGAATTTCTCATCAGAAATTGAGGTTTTCTTTTGTATCACATTGTCAGGTGGCTAATCTGAATGTTTATGCTCTGCTTCCTATATGAAACTGAATGCCTTTAACAGCACCCAAGTCACATGTTGAATGCTTTGCTATTTAGAAATTTATTCTGCTAGATACCCTAAATCATTTCCCTTAAGTTCAAAGTTCCACAGATCCCTAGGGCAGAGTCAAAATGCAGCCAGTCTTTTTGCTAAAACATAATAAGAGTCATCTTTGCTCCAGTCCCCAACAAATTCTTCATCTTCATCTGATACCATTTAGGTCTGGATTTTATTGTCTATGTTATTACCAGCATTGTAGTCAAAGCCATTCAACAAGTCTCTAGAGAGTTCAAAACTTTCCAACATTTTTCTGTCTTCTTCTGAGCCCTCCAAACTGTTTCAACCTCTGCCTGTTACCCAGTTCCAAAGTCACTTCCACATTTTTGAGTATCTTTTAGCAGCACCCCACTCCTGGAACCAATTTACTGTATCAGCCTCTTTTCACACTCTGATAAAGACATCCCAAGGCTGGGTGTATTATTCTGTTTTTATACTGCTGATAAAGACGTACCTGAGACTGGGAGGTAAAAGTGCTTTAATTGGACTTAAAATTCCACATGGCTGGGGAGGCCTCAGAATCACGGCAGGAGGCAAAAGGCATTCCTTACATGGGGCAGCAAGAGAAAATGAGAAAGAAGCAAAAGCAGAAACTCATGATAAATCCGTCAGATCTCTTGAGACTTACCCACTATCACGAGAATAGCATGGGAAAGACTGGTCCCCATGATTCAATTACCTCCCCCTGTGTCCCTCCTACAACAATTGGGACTTCTGGGAGATATAATTCAAGTTGAGATTTGGGTGGGAACACAGCCAAACAATATCACTGGGCTATTTACAAAAGAAAGAGGTTTAATGGACTTACAGTTCCGCGTGACTGGGGAGGGCTCACAAACATGGCAGAAGGCAAGATGGAGCAAGTCACACCTTACATGGATGGCAGAAAACAGAGAGAGAGCTTGTGCAGGGAAACTCCTGTTTTTAAAACCATCACATCTCATGAGACTTACTCACTATCATGAGAACAGCACAGGAAAGGCCATTCCCTATGATTCAATTATCTTCCACCAGATCCCTCATACAATATGTGGGAATTATGGGAGCCACAAGATGAGATTTAGATGGGGACACATTGCCATACCACATCAGTGGGGATCATGCCTAATGTCCTTTCTATAATCTTTGCAGTTTCACCTCATGATATAGCAACTACTAAAACAAGATATTACACATCTACACACACAACTCTACACATGTAAATGCATACTTTTCAAAGTAACAAATAATATGTAATTTTTAAAAACAATTTTTTACATAGGAAAATAGTCTGTTGAAATATAATTCTAACTACAAAGGAAATTGCTTCTCTTTTTGTGTTGCTGAGAATGGATTAGCTTCCTAGGGCCATAAATTCATGGGCACTGCCATTTCAAAACAATGTTTGCAGATTTATAATTAAAGCTACATTTTAACAACACAGAAAGCAGTCTTTTCTATAGCTGAATTCATACCTTTTCCTATGTTGGTACCAAAACTTTTAATATGATCTTAGCATGCTTCTTTATTTTTTTTCTGTTTCTGCCTGTCACAGCTTTAAAAACTGATAAAAAAAATTCCAAGATGTAAACTAGGTTCTATTAAAAAATAAATTTTATTTAGTTGCATTTTTAGGCTAAACCAGAAGATTTCAAAAAATTGGAGTTCTGTAGTATACTCTTAATTCAAGCTTTGCAAACCTCCATGGAGTTCATCTTTACTTTTCCAAGTAAAGAGATTTCAGATTTGAAATCTCTTTACTTGGAAAAGTAAAGATGAACTTGGAAAAGTAAATTTGAAATCTTGAGAAAGATTTCAGATTTTTAAGAAGCACAGTATAATAAGGTACTTCCAAGATGATAGTACTGAGTGTGAGTGGAATTTGCAGATCAACCTTCTCCTGAGGAGCAGATGGAAAATAAAAGCATATCTTGGGGTATGTGCTCTGATAAAAACAAACAAAATTGTAAGATATGGGAATAAGTGAGAGAGGAGAAGTGAAGATGGAGATAGGGCTTGGGTTTGATTGCTGGAGAGAGCAATTTCTTTCCCTTAGAAAAATGAAATGTACAGTCTGCTAGGATTGTGCACAGAATTGAGACTAAGAAGCCCCAAAACACTCAGCTATGACCAGTGTTTATGATGATGCAAGCCCCAAGGCTGAGAAAATATGGCAGTGTGTTGAACAGCAATGAGTGATTAAAAACTGATGAACCAAGTGCAAGGGTTCTGTTTAGCGGCATTTATGGAATGCAATAGGAAAGTTTGAAAGTAGCAGATAGTAAGTGGGGCATAAACAAAGGAGAGTATGACAGAAATCAAAGCATGGGCTGTGGCATTCCTTATACTCATGAAGTGTTTGCACAGTTAATGATACAGGTGTACACCATCTTAGCAAGATGAGTTTAAAAGGAATGGAGGTCAATCCAGGATGGAACCATGGTACTAATAAGGGTTCATCATGATGCTGATTATCTGCAAAGCTAATACTTCTACTGCTTATTCATATTTTTGCTAATTATAGGAAAACAACTGATAGAATCCATATAATTATTATTCATATGGTATTTATTTGTGCCTATTGAAACATTCTGTTTTACAGAAGCCTTAGGAGGAAATGATCTTTATGACTTAAGCAATGAGATAATTTTTCAAGCAGCAAGAGGTCCTTATGTTGAACTTTAACACACCAGACGATTTAGGGAAAAGGGTACCAAGATAGAAAAGAGTGTCTAGTATTTCCATGTTCCTCTGCCTGCTTTATTCTAGCCATGCTGGCAGCTGATTACATGATACCCACTCAGATTGAGGGTGGGTCTGCCTCTCCTAGTCTACTGACGCAAATGTTAATCTCCTTTGACAACATCTTCACAGACACATCCAGGAACAATACTTTGCACCCTTTAATCCAATGAAGTTGACACTTAATATTTATGATCTCATGTTTTCATAATAGTGAAAATGGATAAAAATTATGGTGTTATGATTAAAAATCAGCAAAATATAAAATATGATTGAGTTTAATTATTATTACATATGTTTTGGTATTGTATGGTTAAGCCAGTGATGTTTGATTTATGGATGCATAAGTCCTTAATTATTATGTTCTTACATTATAGTATTTTTTCACCTTTATTATGACAAAGATGGTAATTACATTATTATTAAGAACGTTGTTTATGTTCTATTGATAATAATGTCAAATGAAACAACTCTTTAAAAACATTTATAATTCTTTGATAATTTTTAACTAGCTTTAATGTAGAGAAGCTTTGGACTACAAAAGCAGAGTAAATGAAAATTATGAATAAAATTATGAATAAAAACTTATAAATAGACTTTGTTGGGATTAGATAATTTTGTCAGAGCATATATTTCAAAAATGTTTAATATATTATATAAACTACTATCACTTATATAACAATTTTACTACCTTGTAAAGTAAGATGTAGATATAAAAACCAATGTAAACTGTAAGTATTATATTTCCTAAATGTTGCATTGGGAACTACCTATATTCCATTTTAAGAGTAATATGAATTATTCAATATTGTAAAATATTCCTCAGCTATCATATGCAACTATTGAGAATATTACATTAATTCTTGGGTACATCTATAACTAATTAGAAGAAAAAGAAGTGTGAATAACCAGCAAGGTTATAAAATTATACTTAATTTTATGTAAAAATGTATTGCATTTATGTTTTCTGAAGGGAAGAATTTCATGACATAACTTGACTTTTCTGCCTGATAATTTTCATCACTCAAATTTTTCTTACATTTCAAATCAGTGTTTATCTCTGATGAAGGGAGTAATGCAACCTCCATACTGATACAGAACTGGAGTGTGATTGCCTTTTTCTCAAGGACATAGAAAAAAAAGATATGGAGAAAAGATTGTTTTTTGTCCTGAACAATATTGTTATGGAAATATTTGTTGAGGATTATGGATTATACAGTGTCAGTACTGAGTGCTGGAATCTGTGTGTCATCAAGACCTGTGAAAGATCTAAGATTTTCTTCTATTCATAATGAATAAGTTAGCCTTCCACATTTGCTGATGAAAGCATGACACATCTGGGTCTGAGACAAAAGATTGTATTATTCATAGCAGAGCAAGAAGAATCAGCTCCTGTCTTAGTCCATTCAGGCTCCTGTTACAAAATAACATAGACTGTCTTATAAACAACATAAATTAATTTCTCATAGTTATGAAGGATTGAAGTCCAAGATGAGAGTACTAGCTGATTTGGTGTCTGGGGAAGTGTTGATTCTTTTTGGTTCACAGGTGGAACCTTCTCACTATGTCTTCACATGGTGAAAGGAGAGAGTGGTTTCTCTTGAGATTCTTTAATAGGGGAGCTAATCCCAGATCCCTACAATCTAATGACCTCCCTCAGCTGCCACCCTTAGGATCTAATCACTTCTCAAAGCCCCTACCTTCTAATACAATCACCTTGGGGGTTAGAATTGAAACATATGAATTTGTGGAATATATAAACATTCAGACCTAGCGTCTTTGATATTCCCTCATTCCATGGGAGTGATAAGGAGTAGCTCAGGTGGATGCTGTACACACAGTGGGTCACAGCTAAAGAATCTCAAGTTTAAGAAACTCCCATTCTTATAAGAGGGATACTACCAACCTGCCTAATATTTTCACTGGAGAGGAAATTATCTTTATTATTATTTTTATTTTGCTATAATATTTTTGACTTTTTAAAATATCTTTTTTTTTAAGTTGTTGTCTTTATTGTTCTGATTGGAAAATAAATATCCAGAGGGAGTCACTATCTCTATTGTTTTGAATATGTACTTTCACCTATTATTTTAAGTTCAGGGGATATATGTGCAGGTTTGTTACATGGATGTATTGCACGGTGCTGAGGTTTGGGGTACAACTGATCTCATCACCCAAGTAGTGAGCATAGTAGTCAGCATTTTTTCAATCCTTGCTCTCTCCCTCCACCACTCCTCTAGCAGGTCCCAATGTCGATCGTTGCCATCTTTATGTTTATGAGCCCTCATTGTTTAGCTCCCACTTATAAGTGAGAATATATAGTTTTTGGTTTTCTGTTCTTACATTAATTCACTTAGGATAATGGCCTCCAGCTGCATCCATGTTGCTGCAAAAGACATGATTTCACTGATATTTATGGCTGCATAGTATTCCATGATGTATATGCACATTTTTTAAATCTAATCCACCGCTGATGGGTGAATAGGTTGATTCCATGTCTTTGCGATTGTGTATAGTGCTGTGATGAGTATATGACTGCATGTGTCATTTTACTAGAACAATCATTTTCTTTTGTATCTTTACCCAATATTGGGACTACTGAGTAGAATGGTAGTTCTGTTTTAAGTTTTTTGAGGAATCTCCAAACAGTTTCCCACAGTGGTAAACTAATTTGTGTTCCCACCAACGATGTATAAGCATTCCCTTTTCTCCTCCTCACTAGCATCTATTACTTTTTGACATTTTAATAACAGCCATTCTGACTGGTGTAAGGTGGTATCTCCTTGTGATTTTGATTTGCATTTCTCTAATGGTGATAGCGTTTTTTCATGTGTTCCTTGGTTACATGTATGTATTTTATTAACAGGTTATCTGTTCATGTCTTTTTCCCATTTTTAATGTTTTTTTTTGTTTGCTTGTTGACTTGTTTAGGTTTCTTATGTATTATGGATATTAATTTTTTGTCAGATGCATAGTTTGGGAATATTTTCTCCCATTCTGTAGATTGTCTGTTTACCCGTTGGTAGTTTCACTTACAGTGTAGAAGTTCTTTAATTGGCTCCCCTTTGTCAAGTTTTGTTTTTGTTGTAATTGCTTTTGAGCATCTCTATCTGTTCACTATAAAAACACCCTTGAAAAAGAAGTCCGCACAAAAGAAACCTGTAGTGCCCTTTTTTAAAAAAAAACATGCAGCAATGTAAGAGACAATGGAGAATTCCCTCCCATGTAATTTTACATATATTATTTCATATATTTGTGGCATTAAGGGTATTATAAGGTACTAGGAATAATGCAAAGGTATCTCTTGTCTAGATCAATGGGTGTAGCTGACAGCAGTGAGTAAAATAAGTCTATTTCACAGAGCTTATATTCTAGTTGATAAGACTAGAATATAGTTGATAAGACTAGAATCAAATATATGTTATAAAATCAGGTAAAAAAATAGAGTAGGCAATAGAGTGGATGAAGAGAGGAAAAACTATACTAGGAAAAGTGAATAGAAAAATTCTCTGTGAATATGATGCCTTGGAACAAAAACCTAAATAATTACAGAGAAGACTATATAAATATCTGAAACAAAAGTGTGAAAAAATAATATATACAAACTTTGAAGACAAGAGTCTACTTGTCATACTGAAGGACTAGTAATGGGCCCAATTTGGCCAAGAGGAATGGGTAAAGGAAAGAAAAAGAAGAAGAAAAAAGGAGGCAAGAGAGGTGTACAGGACAGCTTTCTTAGGGCCTTGCAAACAACAGAAAATTCCTTTGGTTTATGTCTGAGTGAAATGGGAAAACCTTGGAAAGTTTTGAGTGATGCGTTCTGACTCATAATTTTAGATACCACCTTCCACGGCTTTCTGCAGTCTAAAATGGGAGGATAGAGTTGAAAAAAGGTAGATTCGTTTAGGCAGATTACAATAGTGAGAGATTCGTTGGACAGTAAGAATAGTAAAGATTTTGGACATAAATTAAAGTTACACCCATCAACATTTATTAGTGGATTGAATGTGGAATATGAGCAAAAGAAACAGTCAAGGATGAGTCCATTGATTTTTGAAAGTAGCAACTAAAAGAATAAATGGGGCCTCTGAGAAGAAATTTTTTGAAGAAGGAAAAATCGAAGTTTTGAATTTTGGACATGTGAAGTTGGAGCTATTTTTTCTTATACAAGCAGAGACTTTGATAAGTAGCTAATGAGCAGCAAGAACTCCTATCCCTTTCAAACAGGGCAGGTGAGAATGTATACAAATTGTCATTTAGAATGTAATAATATAATTACCTATTAACAAAAATTTGAATGGATCTAAAGAACAATCCAGGTTTTGGAATTGATAATCCCAAATGACTTATAAAATAGGTCTTTGAGGGCCAAGCGTGGTGGGTCATGTCTGTAATCCCAGCACTTTGGGAAGCCAAGACGAGCAGATCACGAGGTCAATAGATCAAGACCATGCTGGCCAACCTGGTGAACCAGGTCTCTACTAAACATACAAAAATTAGCTGGGCATGGTGGTGCATGCGTGTAGGCTGAGGCAGGAGCATTATTTGAACCTGGGAGGCGGAGGTTGCAGTGAGCCAAGATTGAGCCACTGCACACCAGCCTGGTGACAGAGACAGACTTCGTTAAAAAAAAAAAAAAAAAAAAAAAAAAAAAGTAGGTTGTTGAAACAAGTACACATTGAGGAAGTGTTAATTTCAAGTGTTTGTTCTGAGAGTTGAGAAATCCATAGATTAATTTCAGATTCTTACCATTTTATTCCAATATAGTTTTAAATAAACTGAGGGCAAGAACTACTAAAATAATTTAGCTACTTTTCCGCTTTGAGGAATCAAAGCATTAAATTTTCTCTAAATCTTTAGAAACAACCTGAAAACTAATTGCACTTGACTGCTTTTAAATTAAAAGAAATAAAGCGTCACTTTTTTCCCCCTGCTGTCTCAAAAACATTAGCATCTGACTGCAAAGTCCTTATTGATGATTTTATGATAAAGGGGAAATAAAGTTCATATGAAATAAAAAGCTCATTAGGAATTTGCCACAAAGTTTGAGCTAAACATTAAACCCAGCATATCAAGAGAGTAAACATTTACCAGTGTCTCAAAAGATGAATCAAAATGCAATCTTTATAGACTGTCAATAGTTTATGATTCTGACCTTAGTAATTCATTCATCAATATTTACTTCCTATGTATAGGGGATATGAATGTGATCAACACAGAGTCTCTACCTACCTTTCAAATATTCCATGAAGACATAAACAAGTAAACAGAGAACTGAAATTCACAGGGATTAAGTGTTACACATGGGCAAACAGAGGCTGAACACCGAATCTATTCTTTTTTATTAGGAAAGTGTTCCCACAGAAATGACAGCTGAACTGGTCCTTAAATAATGCAACCATTAGCCTAGCAAAGAGGGGAGTGAGACACATCATGCAGGTAGTGGTCAGGGCTAGAAGGACCTTGTATCATTTCCTGTGGCTTACTCCTTCTCATTCTTTAAATCTAAGCCTTCAGGGAGGGTTTCCTGACAACTGTATCCAGATTTGTCCTCTTCAATCTCACTCCACATTTTTCTGCAACTTACTACTCTGTCTTATTAATATATTAGAACACTTATACTTCTCAAAAACTAGCTTATTATTTTTAATTTACCTACCTTTTCCTCAACTGGAGTATTAGCTAGCGCCTGTCTTTTTATCCTCATTGAGTCTATTGCTTAAAACAAGTCAGACATGTAGTTGGTACTATTTGAATATTTATCAAATGAATAAACACATAAAAGACTGAAGGTGAAAAATAGTTTAGCTCTCTTGGAAAATACAAGTAGTTTTATTAGAATGTCACAGGAGAAAAATAAACCAAGTTAAAGATTTTGAGTACAATTAATTTTCATATAAATAAGTATTTAATTGATAACACACATCCTTGTTTTTCTGTTTTGAAAAATGTATTGTTAGTTACAATGGGGACTAGGAGGAATGACACTGGATAAGTGACAACTGATTATAAAGGAAAACAAGAGAAGAGCACATTCTACTGGAAGTGAGATTCTTATATTTGGAAAACTGGCTGTTGGTTTATAATATAATCAGTATGACTTACAATTCTCTATAATGTGAACTTATCCTGTGATTTAAAAACTATTCCATTGTAAATCTATCGCTTCTTCTATTCCATTCCTATTTATACCTCTCGAAATCTTTCATTTTGAAATTCAGATAATCTAAGGCCTGTCACAAAACCATTTCTACTACAGTGTCTCCCTGTAACTCTAAGACCAAAAAACAAATGGAAAAAAACCCTTTTTCATTTGTTTTGGAGCCAATGTGACATATGGCAACACTGACTTGGATGACAGTTAATTCATGTAATAATTTATCTCCCAGCATAGGGCAGAAAGTTTACTTTTGTGTATTTGTACCACTGGAATCTCTTTTCATTGTACAAATATTTGATAAACATTTATCAGTTTGGATTAGAAGACAACTGCTATGCAGTACCAATATTCTCTAGAAGTTTACTAGTTAAAAGTAAGCCAGAACAAATGTCGTGATTCTGGTAACATGAGTATCCAAGAGCTAAATCACTTCAGTGATGTTGTTAAGTGAAAACTGCTAGAAGAAATGTATAATTTGGTAATAATAGTAAATCATAGAATTTGGGAGGAAAGGCTTATTGAAGTCACTTAGTCCAATATCCTCCCTCCTTTTTTTAGATGTGGAAACTAAAGTCACAATAAACCAAGAGTACTTCCAAACTCCAGTTCAGAGGCCTTTTCATCCTTTACTAAATTACATGATTAAATGACTTCTAAAGCCAAACATTTTAAATTAGCAATTTAATAGTTTGATCCAGATAGAATTTTTTTAGATTGTTTGATACTGCCTAACCTGAATTAAAATCATTACCTTCAGATGGCTTGGTTAAGTTTTTCCATCAAATAACTTTTTATTTTGGTATATTCATGACATACAAAATTTACTAGGAGTTTTATGGCATTGAATTGCAGAATATTCCAAAAATTCATAAAAATTTAACAATGTTTATTCTTATTTATATTTTTAACTATTCTATTATGTCAAATTTTAAGAAGATTAAAGAACAAAAGGCATATTGCAAAACATCTTGAAAGATCCAAAAAATCCCATCATTCATTACGTTAAAAATATCATGCATTTTTTTTCTCTGGGGTATGTGTTAAGTAGACAACTCAAAAAAAAAAAAATGTGCATTTGCCAGCATCTCATTAACATTTTATTTAAAAAAGGAACAATCTCTACTTTAAGATAAAAGGATTTTCAAAAATCAGATATGTATTTATAGATATATACCTTAAAATACAGAATATTGGTCCTAATTTACATCTTGCCACTATACTATTTAAATATTAGTAAGTCTTAAGTGCAGTTATGCTCTTTGGGCCAAAAATCTGCTTATATTGTAGAAAAGATTGATTTAACAATAAGGCCTTAATCTAATACATTTCAGAGTACTAGGTCTTTTGGACAAATACAATATACAGTCAATTAGTTCAACTTTACATATGCATATCCCTTTTAATTCTGTCACTTTTTGGATATGTTTTAGTAGTCTCTATTCAAAAACAGAATTTCTAAAGCTGAAACTACTGGATAAAAACTAAATATGCTAAAGACAATTTTTTCTATGGACATCTTTAGTAAGTGGTGATATCAGAAGCAATCAAACAAAAGAGGAGAAATATGAAGAAAACCTGTTCTTTCTAGCTGAAGATAAAAACAAGTCTAGGAAAAATTATACTACAGTGATGGTCAGACCACTAAAGATATTTGTTTCTCAACAAAAAAGGTCACAATTTCTATGCTAGGTAACAGAACTTACATGGCTTTTTTTTCTCTTTTGAAAGAGTGACTGATCAATATCTCCTCCAATTTCAGTCATATGTAAATCCTGAAAGCATTCGGATCCTAAGCTGCAATTAGTAAAGTGGAACAGACATTTCACAGAAGAAAAAATTATATACTTAAGACTTAATATTTTTGTTTCATTTATTAATTCATAGGCCTGCTGATATTTCTCTGCTGTTTCATTATGTTTATACATCCTGCTTCCTATGGTAGGTTTTATTCAAACTCAAGAAAGATTTAAACCTAAAAATCAGGTTAATATTACTCACTTGACAACCTTGGTCAGTTTATATTCTGCTAACATATTTAGTTGAATATGTCAAAAGTAAAAACAATAATTTAAATTTTTGCATATTTATTTACTCAATAGCAATGCAATACAATTATTATCTCTTTTATATAAGCTGTTTTCCCTCTAGTAACTCATGAGCCAAAATATGTGTTGAATTCCAAATAAAGTTTATCAATTAAGTGATACTACAAAATTTAAGTATTTCTCCCAAAATTAGCTTTGTGTACACATCCAAGCATAACTGCTATATCTTCAAGACTCCTAGCATTCTAGAACCATTTTTCTTTTGTTATTTATGTAAAATAACTTCTTAATTCTTCCACTTCAAATTCTAGGAATCCCAACATTCTTCTCATTATTTTCATGGATCCTGGCGAAATACTTTAATGTTCTTGTAGGTTAACCATTGTGTGGTTCCGTAGTAGTTAATTACCTCAGGCTGTCTTGTGATGGGGTCTGTGTGTGGCTCCAGCTATATTGGTCTTCTCTCTCTTTTTTACTCAGTAGCTTTGTTGTGACATAATTGACATAAAATTCTTCACAGATAATTCTCACACACCACAAACTCCATGGATAATATAACTCTCAAATAGAAAAACTTGGCTTAATCCATTTATTCCCATCTCCTGGTTCTCTTGGGAAAAACAAAACGAAACAAGACAGCAAGTTCCTCTTTCTCCTGAAGGTGGCAGTTCGTGGGAGTTATAACAGTTATGAAAAGTGTGGAATAACATGAAGTTAAATTTAAGATGCTCATCTTCTTAGCTACCTGTAGGAATTTCTGCTATAAAAAATTCAGTATCAGCCTTCTCATTTCTGAGGTTCTGATTTGCCATCTGTATTAGTCTGTTCTCATGCTCCTATGAAGAAATACCAAGATTGGGTGACTTATAAAGAATGGAGGTTTAATTGACTTACAGTTTCACATAGCTGGGGAAGCCTCAGGAAACTTACAGTCATGGTGGAAGGCACCTCTTCCCAAAATGGCAAAAGAAAGAATTAGTACAAGTGAAAGGGAAGCCCCTTATAAAAACATCAGATTTTGTGAGAACTCACTCACTATTATGAGAACAGCATAGGAGAAAGTGCCCATGATTCAATTATCCCCACCTGGTAAGACCCTTGACACTTGAGGATTATGACAATTCAAGGTGAGATTTGGGTGGGGACACAGAGCCAAACCATTTTATTCCGCTTCAGGCCCCTCCCAAATCTCATGTCCTCACATTTCAAAACACAATTATACCCTTAAAATTAAAAAAAAAGAGAGTCTTTTAACTCATTCCAGCATTAACCCAAAAGTCCAAGTCCAAAGTCTCAACCAACACAAGTCAAATCCCTTCCAACTATGAGCGTGTACTCAAAACCAAGTTAGTTGTTGTTCCTATATGGGCAACAGTACCCAGTTCTTGTATGCCTGTTGTTCCTATATGCAATGGACATACAGTAATTGGGTAAATACACTCATTCCAAATGGGAGACATTAGCCAAAATAAAGAGACTACAGGCCCTATGCAAGTTCAAACTACGATAGGGCAGTTATTAAATCTTAAAGTTTCAAAACTATCTTCTTTGACTCCATGTCTCATCTCCAGGGCAGGATGATGCAAAAGGTGAGCTCCAACAGCCTTGGGCAGCTCTACTCTTGTGGCTTTTCAATGTAGAGCCCCCCTCATAAGTGCCTTTATGAGCTGGCAATGAGTGTCTATGGCTGTTCCAGGCATATGGTGCAAGCTGTCAATGGATATACCGTTCTGAGGTCTGGAGAAAAGTGACCCTCTTCTTACAGCTTTACTAGGCAGTGCTCCAGTGGGGACTCTGTGTGGGAGCTCTGACACCACATTTTGCTTTCACACTGCCTAGCAGAGGTTCTCCAAGAGGGCTCCACCCCAACAGCAAAATTCTGCCTAGACATTCAGACATTTTCATATATACTTTGAAATGTAGGTAGAGATTGACTGCTTTGCAGCCACAGGCCCAACATCATGGGTAAGTCACAAAGGTTTGGGGCATGCACCCACTGAAGCAATAGCTTAAGCTGTACCTCAGCCCCTTTCAACCATGACTGAAGTTTAAACAGCTGGGACACAGGGCACCATGTCCCTGTACTGCATGGCAGAGGGAGGACCTGGCCCACAAAACCATTGTTTTCCTTTTAGGTTTCTGAGCATGTAATGGGAGGGGCTGCTGTGAATGTCTAGGCATTGGGATTGGTTTAAATGTTTCAAATAATTCAGCAGTAACAGCATTGGGCTCAGGGCTTTAATTTACTGAGACACTTTTCTTTATGGCTTCAATTTTTTTACTTGTTATTCATCTGTTTAGGTTTGGATTTTTTCATGTTTCAATTTAGTATGTTGTTGTGTCTGGGAATTTATTTATCTCTTCTACATTTTCCAAGTCATTGGCATATAGTTGATCATAGTAGCCACTAAAGGTCCTTTCAATTTCTGTGGTGTCAGTTGTAATGTCACTTTATATCTGATTTTATTTATTTGAGTCTTTGGTCTTTTTTCTTAGTCTGCCTAAAGGTTTGTTAATCTTTTTTTATATTTTCAAAAATTCAACATTTTGATTTTTTGTATTGTTTTTATCATTTTAGTTTTAATTATTTCTGCTCTTGGTTTTATTATTCATTTCCTTCTACTAGTTTTGTATTTAGTTTGCTCTTGCTTTTTTTTTTCCTGAAGATGTGCCATTCAGTTGTTTATTTGATGTTTTTCTTCTTTATTGATGTAGGCATTTTTAGCCATAAAATTCTTTCTTAGTACTACTTTCACTGTATCCCATAGGTTCTGGTATATTCTGTTTCCATTATCACTTGTTTCAAGAAATTTTTGAATTCCCTACTTAATTTCTTTGTTGACTGACTAGTCATGCAGGAGCCTAATGTTTAATTTTTATGTATTTGTATAATTTCCATAATTTCTCCGGTTGATTTCTAGTTTAATTTCACTGTGGTCAGAGAAGGTGCTTGATATTATTTCAATTTTAAAAACCTTTTAAAACTTATTTTGTAACTTAACATATGTTCTGTCCTTGAAAATAGGCCATGTGCTGAGGAAAATAATGTATGTTCTGTAGCCATTGAATGAAATGTTCTATAAATATCTCTTAGGACTATTTGGTATATAGCGCACATTGTATCCAACATTTCTCCAGTGATTATATTTTTTGTCTGAAAAATCTGTCCAATGTTGAAAGTTCAGTGTTGGTCTATAAGTATTATTGTATTTGGATTCTCTCTGTCTTTATTATCAGTAATAGTTGCTTTATATGCTTGAGTGCTCCAGTGTTAGGTGCATATATATTTACAATTGTTATATCCTCCTGCTGAATTGATCCCTCTGTCATTATATATTAACCTTCTTTGTCCCTTATAGTTTTTTGTCTTGAAATCGATTTTGTTTAAGTGTAGCTACTCTTGTTCTTTTTTGGTTTCCATTGGCATGGAATATCATTTTTCATTCCTTTATTTTCAATCTATGTATCTCCTTATAGGTGAAGTGTGTTATAGGCAACTGATCATTGGATCTTGTTTTTTATTTATTCATTCATCCATGCTATAGCTTTTGATTAGAGAGCTTTGCTCATTAACATTCATTATTATTATTGATTAGTAAGGACTTACTCCTGCCATTTTATTATTTGTTTTCTTATTGTTTTGTGGTCTTATCCTTCTTCTTTCCAGCCTTCCTATCTTCCTTTTAGTGAAGGTAATTTTCTTCATGATTTAATGTAGAATGGTTTAATTTCCAGCTTTTTATTTTTTGTGTATCCATTATTATGTTTTTTGATTTGAGGCTATCATGAAGTTTGCAAATACTACCTTATAGCCCATTATTTTAAGCTGATAGCAACATAACACTTTGCGTAAATAAGCAAGAAGGAAAAGGGAAAACTAATAAAAACTCTACACTTTAATTTTCTACATTTTTACCTTTTAAAATTTCTATTATTATGCTGTCTGTGTCTTAAAAAGTTACTGTAGTTATTTCGTTTGATTGGTTCATTGGTTAGTTTTTCTGCTTAAGAGTAGTTTACACACCACAGTAACAGTGTTACAATACTCTGTGTGTTTTGTGTACTTACTATTAGCAGTGAGTGAGTTTTGTACCTTCAGATGTTTTCTTATTACTCATTAATGTCCTTTTCTTTCTGATTAAAGTACTTTCTTTAGCTTTCTTGTAGGACAGGTCTGGTGTTGACAAAATCCCTCAGCTTTTGTTTGTCTCAGAAAGTCTTTCTTTCTCCTTCATGTTAGAAGGATATTTTAACAAGATATATTATTCTAGGATAATAGTTTTTTCCTTCAGCACTTTAAATATGTCATGCCACTCTCATGGTTTGTAAGTTTTCCATTGAAAAGTCTGCTGCCAAACATATGATGATCTATTGCATGTTATTTGTTTCTTTTTTCTTGCTGCTTTTAGAATCCTTTCTTTACCCTTGACCTTTGGGAATGTGATTACTAAACGCCTTGAGGTAGACTTCTTTGGGTTAAACATGTTTGGTGTTATATAACCTTCCTGTACTTAGATATTGATATCTTTCTTCTGGTTTGGGAAGTACCCTGTTAATATCCCTTTGAGCAGACTTTCTAGTCTTACCTCTTTCTCTACCTCCTTTATAAGGCCAATAACTCTCAAATTTGCCCTTTTGAAGGTGTTTTTTACATCTTGTAGGCGTACTTTATTTTTTTATTCACATTTTCTTTTGTTTCCTCTGACTGTGTATTTTTAAATAGCCTTTCTTCAAGCTTACTAATTCTTCCTCTGCTTGATTAATTCTGCCACTTATATTTTTCAACTCCATGATTTCTG
This sequence comes from Alouatta palliata, assembly GCA_004027835.1. Taxonomy (NCBI): domain Eukaryota; kingdom Metazoa; phylum Chordata; class Mammalia; order Primates; family Atelidae; genus Alouatta; species Alouatta palliata. Next base: position 21,701 of record PVKV010025368.1, read on the forward strand.
CATAATTTAAAAAAATTATTTCAATTTCCTTGTAAATTTATCTGAACATTTCTGAATTTCTTCTTCATGTCATCTTGATTTTTTTTTAGTTTCCTCCAAAATATTATTTTGAATTCTCTGTCTGAAAGTTTACATATCACTGTTTCTCAAATATTGGTCCCTGGTGTCTCATTTAGTTCATTTGGTGAGGTCATTGGTTTTCTTGGATATTCTTGATCCTTCTGGATGTTCATCTGTGTCTGCATATTGAAGAGTAAAGTCTTTATTGTAATCTTTGTAGTCTGGGCTTGTTTGTACTGCTCCTTCTTGAGAAGGATTTACAGGTATTCAAAAAGACTTAGGTGTGGTGATCTAAGCCATATCTACATGAAGGACCACACCAAGCACGGTAACACTGTGGTGGTGAAGACTCACAGAAATGCCACCTTGGTGGTCCTGGATAGGTTACAGAAGAATTGTCTGGATTATCAGGCAGAGGCTCTTGCTCTCTTCCCTTACGTTATCCCTAACAAATGGAGTCCTTCTCTCTGTTCTAAGCCACTTAGAGCTGGAAGTGGGGTGACACAAGCAGCCCTGTGGCCACTGTCAATGGAATTGTGCTGGATCAGACCTGAACCCAGCACAGCACTGAGTCTTTCCTAAGGATCACTGTAACCACTACCTGGCTACCTATGTTTGCTCAAGGCCCTGGGGCTCTATATCAGCAGGTGGTAAAACTAACCAGTCTTGTGTCCTTCCCTTCAGTGCAGCAAGTTCCCCTGGGCCTTAGGTGGGCCCAGAGTGCTGTCCAGGAGTCAGGAATTATAGTTAGAGAAAACTTAGAAGTTTACCTGGCGTTCTGTTGTACTGTGGCTGTTCTGACCCTGAAACCATGAGATACAGTGTTTCCCAGTCATCCCTTCCTTTTCCACTGCAGAGGAGCCTCTCCTTGTTTCCACCACCTCCACAGACCCACAGGAAGTACTGCTGGATTGTTGCCAGTGATATCTTAAAGCCCAACGGCTCTTCAGTCACCTTGTGGTGAGTGCTGCCTGGCCTGGGACTCACCCTCCAGGGCAGTGGGCTCCCCTCTGGCCAAGGTCAGGTCCAGAAATGCTGTCCAAGAGCCAATGACTGGAATTGGAGACATCAAGAGCCTGCTTGGTGCTCTACTCTCTATGGCTGAGTTGGTACTTAAGATAGAGGTCAAATCCCACTTTAAATTTTCCTCCACTCTTCTCAAGTAGAAAGAGCTTCTCCCCATAGCCACCACAGCTATGAATGTGCTGAATCCCACCCAAGGCCCACAGCATACTGTCTAGGTATTGCTGCTGGTTATTTAGGGCCCAAAGACTGGTTAGTCAGCAGGTGATGTGTCCTGCCAGGAATGAGTCCTTCCCTTTAAGGAAGCATATTTCCTTCTATCCCAGGTGTGTCTAGATATATTTTCCAGGGCCTGCCAAGGAGACCTCATGACTCTGACTGGTGCCCTGTCCTACTGTGGCTGAGCTGGTATCCAATAAGCAAGACAAAGTCTTCTTCTTCCTTCTCTTCTCTTCGAGCAGAAGTCAGGAGTCTCTTTAGGAGCTGCAAGCTGTTCAGCCTGGGATTGTGGGAAGGGTGGTGCAAGCATTCCTTTGACTGCCCCAGCTGGTATCTCAGAAGGTCACATGGCCTCAATTCTACTGGCTCTGAGCCCCATTAAGCCCTAGGACTCACCTAGGAATTGCAGTCTTTGTGTCATAGACTGCCTTTCAAGTTTATTAAGATAACCAGAACACTTTAGTCCATGATGGAAAGGCTTGCTGGAACTCAAGTTCTAACAGCTGGGATGAGTGATTCCCCTCTATATAGGGCTGACTTAAATACTCCTTTCATTGGGGTAGAGGGTGACAGCTGAGTTAAGTCTGGTTTTGTTTGTCACTGTGACAGGTCAGCACTGAGTTCAATGCAATGTCTCACAATTGTTGTGCTCACAATCTCCAAAGTGTTCAGATTCTCTCTCTGTGCCACAGGGCTGCTTCTGGGGATGGAGAAGGGGTGGCACTGGTGATTCAAGACTCTTTCCTATCCTCTTCAATGCCTCTTTCAGTGTAAGAAATTAAAATCAGGTAGTATAAGTGCTCATCTGATTTTTGTTGTTGTTGTTGTTCTTAAGAAGATTTGTGCATGTGTGCATAGATAGTTGTTGAATTGTCCTTGTCAAGGGAACAATTGCTGGAGCCTTCTGTTTAGCCATCTTGCTTCATTCTGTCTATAATGTGGTATTATAATTTCATCTTAATTAAATTTCTTTGAAGAAAAGCAAATTGTGAATGTTTACATGCATTTATTACTTACTTGAATATTTTCTTTTATGAAATACTTTCTAAATCTTTACTCATATTTCTGTTGATTGCTGGTATTCTTCCTATTTTTTAATGCATGACTCAGCAATTATTTTTCTTATTTTTGAATGCATGCTTAGCAAAATGCTCAGCAATTAGCATTCTAAATGCTACTAATTATTTAGTGTGTAATTATTACTCATAAAGTTTTGTGTTACATTTATTCATTATTTTAATTTCTGAAAGAATACATAGGCATAGATAGATATTGATATAGACTTAGATATATATAGCTGCAGAGAGAATGAAAAAAATATAAAAAGTAATTTTCCTTACCGCTCCTAACATTATGGTGGCATATGTTTCATTTTTTTAACTCTCTGAATCTCATTTCTCTGAGTTGTCTCAACATATGTCAGAAAAAGCACTTGAAAAAAGTTCAAGCATCACTTCATGATAAAAACTCTCAACAAACTAGGCATACAAGAAAAATACTCCCAAATAATAAAAGCTGTATATATCACACCATAGCCAACAAGATATTCAAGAAGAAAAAGTTGAAATAATTCCCCCTATATACTGGAACAAGACAGTGATGCCCACTTTCACCAGTCTTATTTAACATAGTACTGGAAATCCCACCTAGAGCAGTCAGGCAAGAGCAAAAATAAAATGTATCCAGATTAGAAAGGAGGAAGTTAAAATATCTCTGTTTGCTGATGATATTATCTTACATCTATAAAACCCTAAAGACTCCTCCAAAAGGCTCCTAGATTTGATAAATGATGTCAGTAAAATTTCAGAATACAAAATCATTTTACAAAAATAAGCAGCATTTTTATACACTACTAACAAGCTGATAATTAAATCAATAACAATCCTATTTACAATAGCTATGAAAAATGAAATATATAGGAATACAGGTAGCTACAAAGGTATAAAAGTCTCCACAAAGAGAACTATAATACACTAATGAAAGAAATTATAGATGACACAAACAAAAAAGCACTCCATATGCATTGATTGGAAGAATCAATATTATTGAAATGACCTACTGCCCAAAGCAATTTATAGATTCAACATAATTTCAATGAAGTTACCAAGTCATTCCCCACAGAATTAGGAAAAAAATTTTCTAAATTCATTTAGAACCAAAATAAAGCTCACCTAGCCAAAGCAACCCTACACACACACATACAAATAAAACTGAAAATATCACAATCACATTACCAGACTATACTACACTAAACTATACTACTAGGCTATAGTAAACAAAACAGCATGGTAATGGTATAAAAATAGACATATATACCAATGGAACAGAATAGAGAACCCAGAAATAAAGCCACATAACTACAACCAATTGATCTTTGACAAAGTTAACAAAAACAAACACTAGGGAAAGGACACCTTATTCAATAAATGGTGCTGGGAAAATTAGAAAGCCACATACAGAAGAAAGGAACTGGATCCTTTTCTCTCAGCATATGCAAATCTTAATTTAAGATAAAGACTTAAATGTAAGACCTAAAATTGTAAAAATCCCAGAGGAAAACCTAGGAAAAAAATCTTCTTGACATTGGCATAGACAATTTATGACTAAGTCCTCAAATGGAAATGTAACAAAAATTGTAGACAAATGGGACTTAATTAAACTAAAGAGCTTTAGCACAACAAAAGAAATAATCAATAGAGTAATCAGATAACCTACAGAATGGAAGGAAATATTTGTAAATAACACATCTGACATAGAGCTAATACCCACAATCTACAAGAAACTCAGTCATCTCAATAAAACTGAAAACGTCCCCTAAAAACCTCATAAAAAGTGAACAGAAGACATGAACAGACATTTCTCAAAAGAAGACATACAAGCAACCAACAAACATGAAAAAATGCTCAACATCACTGATCAGAGAAATGCAAATCAAAACCACAATGAGATACCATCTCACATCAGTCTCAATGGCTATTATTAAAATGTGGTACATACACACCATGGAATTCTACAAGCCATAAAAAAGGATGAGTTCAGGTCTTTTGCAGGGACATAGATGAAGTTGGAAACCATCATTCTCAGCAAACTTACACAAGAACAGAAAACCAAACACCACATGTTCTCACTCATAAGTGGGAGTTGAACAATGAGAACACATGGACACAGGGAGGGGAACATCACACACAGGGGCCTGTTGGGGGAGTTGGGGGATATGAGAGGGATAGCCTTAGGAGAAATACTAATGTAGATGATGGGTTGATGGGTGCAGGAAACCACCATGCCAGTGTATACATGTGGAAGAAACCTGCATGTTCTGCACATGTACACCAGAACTTAAAGTATAATTTTTAAAAAGTCAAAAAACAACAGATGTTGGTGAGGATGTGGAGAAAAGGGAATGTTTATACACTGTTAGTGGAAATAAACTAATTTACATTCCCACCAACTGTGTAAAAACAGTATGCAAATATATCATAGAACTAAGAATAGAACTACTTTTCAATCTAGCAATTTTATTACAGGTTTTCTACAAATGAACAAAAATCATTATATCAAAGCGTTAACTGCATTTGTATGTGTATTGCAGCATTATTCACAATTAAAAAGTCACAGAATTAGGCCTGGTGCAATGGCTCATGCCTGTAATCCCAGAACTTTGGGAGGCCGAGGCAGGTGGATCACTTGAGGTCAGGAGTTCAAGACCAGCCTGGGCAACATGGTGGAACCCTGTCACTACTAAAAATACCAGAAAAAAAAAAAAAAAAAAAGCTAGGTATGGTGGTGCACTCCTGTAATCCCAGCTACTGGGGAAGCTGCGGCAGAAAAATCACTTGAACCCAGGAGACGGAGTTTGCAGTGAGCTGAGATCATGCCGCGGCACTCCAGTCTGAGTGACAGAGTGAGACTCCATCTCCAAAAAAAAAAAAAAAAAGTCCTGGCATCAACATCAATGAATGATGTTGATTTTTTTTGGTTATTTTTTTTTAAGTGGTATAAATATATCATAGAATACTACCCAGGTGTAACATAAAAAATAAAATAAAATAATGTATTTTGCAGCAATATGGATGAGACTGGAGGCCATTATCTTAAGTGAAATGACTAAGAAATAAAAAGTCAAAAGCCACGTTCTCACATATAAGTGGGAGCTAAACAATGAATACACATGGATATACAAAATGGAATAATAGACAATGGAGACTCCAAAAGGTGGATGGATGAGAGAGGGATGAGAGATAAAATACCCCCTATTTAGTATGATGTACACTATTTGGTTGATGGGCAGACTAAAAGCCCAGACTTCACCACTGCACAGTATATCCATGTAACACAACTGCACTTATACATGTAAATCTATATAAATAAGCAAAAAAACAAAAATCAAAAACATGCCCATGTTCACTGATTCATAAAAATGACAGGATTTAGAATTATTTTTATATGACTTTATCACTCATTATCCTACATATGTAAGATGTGCTATTTATGGTTATTGTTGTATGTATTTAACTCATTATTACTTTACTCACTGTGATAGCACAGTTTAGTTAACTCACTTTTAGTACCTGTTATCTGGTTTCTCAAGCAGAAAGATGACAGCATTTCTTTAAAACACTGGTTACCCTGTACCACATAGCAGCAACAACCTGTCCTCAGGCCATAGCTTCCACATATCAACACCTGTTAAAGAAAAACTTAGTTTCATTTGTTGGTGAAATTTTAAATGTATAAAAACCTCTCTTGAAAGGTAAGTTGGTAATACAAAACAAAATGTTACTTACATAATAGCATTCCAACCGCTAAGTAAACTTAGGTGTTAATATGTAGAAAAAATATATATGTTATGATTTTTATCATTGCAATATTGGTGTTGATAAATTGAAATATTTGACACTGATATTAATAAAATATTGATAAATTAGACATAAAGTCAGCACAGTATGGGTAAAATACTATCATCCATGCTTCACCTGAAAACTATGCAGTCTTCAAAATTTTGATAACAGATTTATAGGTACTGAGATTATAAAAATTCATGAGATGTTGTTGAGCCAAAAAACCAGATTAATAAATACAAGGAATTATGTGATTCTAATTGTGTAAAATAGCATGAGTATATCACATGCATGGGGATCCTCTGTGAGATATATAGAAGAATTTTAAAAACTAAGGTCTTAACGGTGGGTATATTTGATTCATGGGATATGAGGTGATTGTTATAGATCTGAGTGGACAAATTCCTAATGAATTAGATTAAAAGCATCTGCATAATTTTTAAAAAGTGAAACCTAGTTTATTAAGAAAGTAGAGGAATAAAAAGAATGGCTACTCCATAGACAGGGCAGCCAAGCAGCCACATAATTTTACTGTGATAAACACAGAGAAGTTAAATAATATTCTCAACATCCAAAATCTAATCAATAGAATATTAGCAGTGACCTTAAAACTCTAAAAGCCACATATAAAGAACTACAAAAATAATCACAAAATTCAAGAAATATGTGATTCTTAACTTATAGGAAAGATGGTTAGGTATATAGACGTGTAAAAAGTGTCTGGTTAATTTAATAAAGTAACTGGTGATATTAATAAGTAGATATACAGTTTGATCATTAGTACAGTTAAATGGATGTTTTGGAAATTCCAAATGTAATTGTAGTTATTAGTAACTTCAGAGATATGAAGGAAGAATAAAGCTCATCTTTTATGTATAACAAATCTAATTATTTTCCTACTCCCATTGTGTCATTTGAACATTTCTAAAAACACAGACTAAAGTGATTCTAGAGATAATCTTCTCTTTTTTGAAAGGAAATAAGACATTGAGTTGCCTAAGAATAATTATTTCAAGTTAAAGATCGTTTGTTTATTTTGTCAGTCTAAGGTTGGCTTGACAGTGATGGATCTAACTTTAGTGTATTTCAGTTCTTTACCAGTCAGTTTTCTTGATTTTGAAAACAGAAACTAAAACTGATTAACTTCAGGATAAGAAAGATGTATTATTGGGCATCTCACAGATTCAACAAAACTTAACTGCGTAACAGAACTTAGAAAGTGGATTGGGGGAAAAATGAGCTCTGACAGCCAAGAATGTAGGCCTATCACCCCAGAAGAATGTCAATGCTGGTAACAATATCTGTGTGGGCCTCACATCCATTGGACACTTTTGTTTTTGTGACCAGACTCTCAGTTTCACTGCCACCACCACTACTTGACCATATATACTAGATTTCTCCCTAGAATAAACTTTATATTTTCCTTGCTTTTGTGATACTTGCTTTAGATTTGAAATTACAGGCAACACATCCAATAGGCAAAACCTATATAATGTATAATCTTCCTATGGAAAAGAAGCATCAATATTTTCATCAAGACACAAAGAGTTTTGGATTAATTTCTTAATTAAAAGAACTTCAATATTTAGTAAATAAAAATATCTCAATAACTTCTTCTTTTAAACCTGCAATTGTACTTAAATATTTCAAATTAGTGATAGCTTTATTTTTAGCACATATGTTTTAGGTCCCCCTAAAATAAAATTATTTTGAAAAATTAAAGGCAAGATATATTTTCTGTTTAAAATGATATGTAAAACTTTGATAATAAAGTGTTACATGAAATATTAAGGTTACAAATGTTATAAATTACATGTGAACATAATACATATTAAAAATATTGTGCAATGTTAGGTATTAATTGATTGTCTTTGAGCCGTAGAACTATGTCTCTATCCATGGTGAAAAAAAGATAACTTATTTTATTTTATTTTTTTTTTTT